>APFE030707347.1:207654-275549 GCA_000404065.3 Pinus taeda | reverse complement strand
TAGAATTCTGACGAATGCTTCTTTATAAATAAAAACAATCAGGTGAATGAAAAAATATATCTAAGTTTACAAATTTTTTTGCGATATATTTGAAAACTCTATTCAACAACTGGGTTGACCGTTTGTTTATATTATTTCTGATCTTGGCAGTATAACCAGGCAACCTGGCTATTCGACGTAGCACAATTTGGATGATTCTGACCACGTAATTTTTTTGCGACATATTTGAAAAGCTCTGTTGAACAACTGGGTTGACCGTTCGTTTATATTATTTCCGATCTTCGCAGTATAACGGGGCAGCTTGGCTATTAGACTTAGCACAATTATAAAAGGATAAATATTGATTAGCATTAATATTGCACCCACCCACATTATAAAAGGATAAATATTGACTAGTAGTAATAGTGTGCTTACTATATTTCATGAACGATACTTCACGACAATGCAACACTATTTTTTTTTTGTAAATTAGGCTACTTTTATTATTATACAAAAGGTTACAAAAAGATTACATCGAGGTAAGCTTCAAAATTCACCATACTGAGATGGATTTAGCAGAGCTTAACACCGGAGTGTGAAACTACCTTTGAAATCTGACTTATTCAAGAAACCCCTGATAACTAGAGGACAGACAATTGTCACAGACCATCACTGGAAGACCAACAGATTGTCAAAATCCGGAACCAATTGAGAGATAGACAAAATGACACAGACAATACTAACAATCCCAGACTTTATCCCGAGAGTGATACAGACTACGATATAGCAGCAAACATAGGCGTAAATGAGAACCGCTTCCGACCTGAACAGAGTTGAGCATTTCTTAAGCTTGTCAAAAATTATCCCACGAAGAAGGTTGAGAACTGAAATTTCCAGACAAACACAATTGAACCGCCAAAACCACCATCTTGGGTCATGTCCTGACCAAAACGCCCTGGAGGCAGGCTCAAACATCCACAGAGGTGGAGGGCTGCTCCTCAATGATCTTGCATCCGTAGTGATCCGACGCGCTTGAATCTGTGTATGGAGCGTCGTCTTTAGCCGGCTCGCTTGGACCCGCCACCGCACCCGAGGTTTCCGCAGGCTGAGCTCTTTGACAGAGGACTGGAGAAGGAGGCCTTTGTTCCTCAGAGACTTCTGGTGGTGCTGCATTTTCGCATTTCTCAATTCAGACAGATACATAGTACGTTGAATTATCCAAGGAACAGGGGAAGCGAAATCGAGTTGAGGGATGCGAGCGATGCGCACATACAACAGCACAAGCACGACCTCTGCCTCTCCCTCAACTTCGCCTTGCACCCCGTGAGTCAATTCCGTCTGAGGAGGATTCTGTGGAGTGAGAGGAGCGCTCAGGATTATCTCTTCCTCTGGAACCTCCCCGAGACCCGCCCCTACGGCTAATAAGGCGAAGCTGCTCTCGTGGCATTCTGGAGTGATATATGAACTGATAGTGGAGCAGAGTCTGCACAGAGAGCAATGTCTCCTTGAGTCAAAAGGCACAGAGAGCCTAGAACTCGTGCACAGAGGCGTGAAGACTAGCAGGAGCACAAAAGGCAGGAGATTCTCAGCAGCGGGGACACAAAGGGGTGCAGCAAGAATAGACACAGAGAGCCGACCATTGAAAATCACAGGAGCTTGATACTTAGAGACGGTATATCCAGGGCACTCAAAGGAAGAGACCAAGGCCTTCTGAGTTGAGGGACAAGGTCTAAACCTCTAACACCGCTGCCAAGGCCCGAAAACCAGCTGCAAACCACACAAACAATACCCCCAAAGCCAGACAACAAACAGAACAGACTTAAAGAAATGGATTACCAGCGCAGGCTTGCAGTTAATATACAGCGGAGCGACGACCCAGGCCATGAGCAAACAAACGCAGAACCACTGCAAACCGATTGCTGGAGAAACAGAACGCGGGCGAGCCATTATGCAATGGGCAGCTAGTTGCAGGACATAGTTAATACCCTCCTTCAATTTAACGCGACGGGGGTGGCAGGCCCGTAAATAAACGCGACGGGGGTGGCCGTAAATAAACTTGACAGATGGTGGGTCTGGGCTGCCACTTGCCCAATGGGAAGCCCGCCTCTATGCCATCCTCTTTAATGTACACCCGCAACCGGGATGCACCACTGATTTATTATTTTTGTTCTATAAAAGTTATAAATTAGGTCAGCTAGATCTATTGAAATTATCTCCTAGTTTATTTCAGTAAAATATTATTACAAATTTTAAAATATTCCGGAAATTTAATTAACTTGAACCCATTAAACTTAAATATTCCAAAATCGAATCAGATGTATGCCCTATAATGGATGCCATTAACAGAATATCTCTATTGAATCTATATATTATTATGAATGTCATTAACTGTATTGAATCTATATATTATTTAATTTATTTTTAGTTGACAAATAATTAAATTTTTATTATTATATAATTATATTACAATTATTTATATTTAATATTATTTTATATATTTTATATAAAAGAAATTATAATTAGGTTTTCTATTTATCTATCATTCAAACAATATTTGTCAACTAAAAATAAATTAAATAATATATAGATTCAATACAGATATCCTGTTAATGGCATCCATAATAATATATAGATTCAATACAGATATTCTGTTAATGGCATCCATTATTAGGGCATACATCTGATTCGATTTTGGAATATTTAAGTTTAATGGGTTCAATTTAATTAAACTTCCGGAATATTTTAAAATTTGTAATAATAGTTTACTGAAATAAACGAGGAGATAATTTCAATAGATCTAGCTGACCTAATTTATAACTTTTATAGAACAATAATAAAAATTTAATTATGACGCTTACAAGAATTTAAAAATAAAAACTAATCACATTTTTTTTTTAAATGTTTTTTAAAATGATATGGCAGGCAAATATTGATGGCTTACCATTATAGTTTTTGGCTTCCATTGATTTCATGTTATATGAGTTTTAATTTCCATACTCATCTATATCATTGTATTTGCTATTCAAATTCTATATACTAATGTGGAGAAACAACTTTAGTGCTTTATTTTAAGGTTTTCTTCACTTCTATTTCAAAAAAAACTTAATCTAAATGTTAAGACTCAAGGTACCAACTTTCCTCATGCCCAACGCTGGTTATATTGTCGCCCACACGCTTCGTGGATCGAACCAGAGAACTTTCATCGGACGAGTAAGATCAGTTTAGCTGATTTTGTGAAATTACAGAATGATAAATTTTGGGTAGCAGATCCATAATGCACAATAATTCTTTATGGGATTCAGGTGAATTGCAGAGGCGGTCCACTCCAGGGTGGGTACATTTATTTGCTGTAACTGAAAACTATGTAGTAATTCTGTAAATGCCATCTGTTGAGAGCTGAACCAACGCCTCTATAAAAATTTGAATGGCACCCATAGTCTAAGGCATTTATGCACATCATGTCGAAAGCTACTGGAGACCTAGTGAGTGCCCCTATCATGTTGTGTCTCTATATATGGGTATTACATGAATGTTTTTCCTCTGATGTTAGAAGTTACAGAGATACCTAAATTTGAAGTTTCGTAAGGCATACTACCTAGTAGAAGAATCTTTTGCAGCTGGTTGCATAGCCTAGTTAAACACACAAAGCCACTTATTCCAATTTGATTTTTCCTTCACTAATCTCAATACATATTTCATGGATTATATAATGAAGATTAGTATCATGTAAGTGTTCTTTTAATTTATAATTTAAATTTAATTTCAACAAGACTTCAACAAAATTGAACAAAGTCATTCTATATTAGAGTAATGATAAATCTAGTTAACAATGGCTATTGAAAACAATATTAATATATAGAGTAGTAATCTTCCAAATCTAGGTAACAGATTGTGTACCTTTCTTAGCAGATAGAAGCCAAGAGAAGCCCCTTCAAATTGTTCTTGACCGTGCTTCATTAATGATCACCATATCATGCGAGCTCTTAGGATGGTGAAACCATGGGAGAAGTATTACACTTGGCACCTATTGGCACTATGGTTCTGACCTCATTTTGAGACTAGGAAATGCCAAGTTGTGTCTATAATGTTATATAAGAATATAGTAGATGCTTCAAGGTGGTGAACATCAATGGTATGTTTAGGGTGATGCCTCCCAGTTTTACTCCTCTCAGGTTGTGCTCTGGACTATCATTTATTTTTCTAAAAAAAAAAATTACACAATAGCTTTAGTGTCCTTAATAGATGAAGGTCATTGGTGCTTTCTTGTCCAAGCGTCTCAGGTCCAGGCGATGTTAAGTATTGATTTTGGTCCTCATTCTACATTTGTCAATGTCTAGGTTGTCTAAAGTTTCTTTGTGTTCATTTACCATTGGTTTGTTTATGTTGTGAGTTTAGGTCAGTTAAAGGTACATTATTGGTCCTCACTCTCTATTCTTTGAGGTACATGCTATCCCAAGTCTCTTTGCAAGGCACTATTACAGGTGGGTTATACCTTTGGTGGCTATTGTTCCTTGGTAATTCTAAAAGAAGCATTATTACTAGGAGTGTCTTGGGGTCAAGTTCAAGACACCAATGTTCTTCATGTATTTTTTGCACAATTCATCATATGGGCCTTCATTCGAATTGGTTTTTGTACTCCCTTCTGTAGACATTCAATCTCTTGAGTCATCTCACATATCGTTCAATTTCCTTGTCTTGGTTCCTCGGAGTTTGGTACATTGGGTCTTTTTCTATATGGTTCTAATTGTATCTGCATTCGAGCCTTCCAGAGGATATATTGGAAATTCTAATGGTTCAATCTATATTTCATTTTGCACCACAACTGTTTTCATGACCATTTAGGTCTAGAACTACTTTTTCGTATGTTGTTAGATTATGTCAATATTGTGTCCAATCCACTGTACTCAAAGCTCCAAGTCTAGTTGAATTTGGTAATCTGGGTCATACTCATCTTTTCCTATCTAGTTGTTCACCAAATTTGTTCTAGTGGTCCATTCCAAAAGATCTTTGTGAATTTTGGTTGTACATTTTGGCTTTGTATGGCTCCACATTAGTGTTTTCTTAATTGTAGGGAGGCACACTAGGGGAATCCTCCTCCAAATATTAATGACTTTTTGGTTGGGAATTAGTTGCAACTTCTTTGATTTTGTGCATTTGGAGGTGCAAAAGGAAATTCAAACCCTAGAAGAAAAATAATTTGGTGACCAAATGTATCATCCATATTTTGAAGATGTGTTAGAAAAGCAAAATCGGTAACAGACCTAGGAAAATTGAGGAAGAGAAGGTTATATTTTTGCACTCATTCTATACACACAGACAGATGGACACTCTTCTTGGCATGGTTCTGCAAGTTAAATAGGTTGATAATTACAAACTCTCTGTTGGTTAGGAGGACTTGAAGAAGATATTGAGGGATATCTATTCTGATATGGATGATATAACGGTTCGTTTGAACAAAATATAACACTACATCATCTCACATTTGGACATTGACTCAATTTCACCTCAGAATGGAGAAGTAGTTGTCAATGCTACCCCAATCAACATGGTCAGTGAAAGTTCCTCTCCAGATCAACTGACAATCATTTTGGATGAATGAATCCATCCTTCGTTCTCTTATCCAGGAGCTGATCTTATATAATTTTGGTATTTTAGTTGGTAACTATTCTTTTGTCCTTATGTTATCGTCTTTCTACTTATTTGGTATCAGTTGTGTAGTGGGTAAAACACTAATTGTAATCCATCTCTGTTTTTTTTATGAGTGGACAATCATCACGTATATCCGTTCACAATAGGGTCATCTCTCTTTTGTTAAGATGGCAATAGTTTTTTATTTTTTAATGCCGGTATTTTATGGGTTTGTTGACCAGGTCAACACCGTGATCCAAAGGAGATCCATTGTAATTTTGTTTTATTTTGAATATCAATAAAAAACAATGATCAGATATTACAAAAAAACAATTACAACGAGTCGACCTTAGCTACTCGTACTTTTTATCTCAATCGTGAAAACTCATAAATGTCAATAAATGGATTAATACAAAATCCCATCTTAGACTTTTAAAATCCATAATTTATATTCATATCTTTTAAAGCATTAACGACATCAAAATTAAAATACTTTTATAATGATATCATTACCTTATAGTGAGCATGACCTTGGGAGCGAATTATGGATAGTGACGAGTCATGATCACATGAAATTTTGACAGTGCTTAGATTTACCTAGTGAAGATTTACTGTTATATTATTTAGTACTATTTATTGAAGGCCTTCACCAAAAATTTATTTTGGTTAAACTATTTACCTCTTCATGTAGGTTGGTAGTTATGAAAGTTTTCTATTTTAATAGTTATGAAGTTTTTCTATTTTAATAGTGGTATAGTGGTATGGTTGAAATAGATAACTATGACTATAGGAAGAATTATGCATATTAAGTTACTATAATATAATATGAGTGGAAGAAAAAGGTGTTATATTAGTTATTGAAATTTATTCAAAGTTATAATTATTTAGTTTAAATTATAAGATTTTGTAGGATTTTCACAAAGTCGATATTTAGACAAATAGTGAGAGGTAAGCAAAGAACACATTCTTATAGGAAAGTGGACATTTTCATAGGAATGTGCATATATCATGAAAGGAATTAAAAGAAAATTATAGTAAAATATTAATTTGGGACATATTACAAAAGAAGAATCCAAAGTGTGTTGGTAGATGTGTTCTTTGATCATATAGAAGATAAATGGTCATTTGACCATAGATTGTGACTATTCAAAATAGGTGTAGCTAGAAGCGAAGGCACTAATAGGATCCCAAAAAATTTATCTAAGGAAATATATTGAAGTAAGTTTGAGGAATTGGATCGGGAATCCACAAATAATGGTTTTCAAGTACCTTCCATTAATAGTGCCATAGGGGATATGGTTTGCTAGGAACATTTCATTTTTCCAAGATGTGTTACTTTCAGAAAGTGTGCAACCAATGGACTCATCATGTTGAGTCATTTCCCATAGGGTAAGGAATAAACCTACTTAAAATAGTGCTCAAGGATAAATTGATAAGAGTTTTCCCTGGGCTTTTTGGATGGGTTATTATGAGGAGAGTGTTAGGTAAGCTTTACTGGGGAAAGAGTTAAAGTTGATCAAGTCAAATAGTCATGGTTTTGGGAAAGTGGTTTAGCAAACCCACCATTTTTCTCCCATGGGATTCATGTAATGAAGCCTTTAAAAGGCTAAAAAGAGTCTATTGTAATGAGGCCAGGGAGGTGAGCGATGAAGGATCGGTTGGCTAGCATGGACAAGGTTTTTTCCAAGAAGACCAATGGAACTCGATTGACTGGGTTTTCCCAGAATTTTTGGTTTTCCGGGGGTAAATATTGTGTAGTATGTTTATTTGTTTTTTTGCTAGTTATTTATTCTCTTGGTAAATATTTTATTTTCTCTACAATAATTTCTACAAGGTGGATGTATTTTAGCTTCAGAAGAACGTTTTTTTTGCCTAGGATTTATTTTATCCAGTGAAAAATGTGAAATTTGATTCTGGATATCTATGTAATCTAGATCAGCATAAGTTTGGTAAAATCTTTTGTGCATCTACAATTGAGAGGAAGGTTTGAAGCTACCTACAAGTGCAAAAATAGTTGAGGATTGTTACAAGGTTTGATGGGTTGAGAATGAAATTTTATAGTGTATGGGACATTGGATTTGTGGCATACCCAATGTCGCATGAATTTTAATGTTGGTAGGAGATGATGGAAACAGAGAAGGAAATTGAGGCACTCTATGATCCCACAATTCTTGCATACTTTTCAGAACAATCCAAATAGACACTAATCAGTGTGATGCAAAAGAGGGCAAAAGTTCTGAAACAACATGAAGACGAATGGAGGCTTAAAAGCTGGATGCGTTGGATTAAGCATAGAGATTAGAATACCCAATTGTTTCACAAGGTAGCCTCCAAAATAAATCGTGTGAATTCCATTTGGTATATCTGTGATGGAGCCAACTAGATACTCACCTCTCAAATCCACATCAAAAGATAAGTAGTTAATTTCTTCAGGTCTCAATACAAGTCATCAGAGGTTTTTGACTTAAATGATCAAATGGATTTGGATAACCTCTTCCCACAGATGGTAAATGATGAAGATATGGAGATGTGGATAGACCCATCACATTGGAATAATTACATTACATGGAACCTTAAACGAAATGGCCAAAGATAAAAGCCTCATCTCAGATGGGTGGTCAATGGAATTTTTCTTTTTCTTATTCAATATCATGGGCTTATACCTTCTGGATATGGCATAGGAGTCTTGCATTTCAGGATCCATAAAAAGCGAAATTGACTCCACCTTCCTCAGTCTTATTCCTAAAAAAATTGTCAAGCCAAGCAGTAACTCCTAAAAACAAATTAACTTGTATATTATTCCTTTAGGTTGGTCTTTATTATATACATGAGGGAGAGACTGTTCACTTCATCTCCCAATGACTGTTCATATTACTTATTTTTTATCTACATTATATTCACCCAATCCTGATGATTAGGTGTTAACCTTCCCCCCCTTAATCTAAAGGGATGTTGGTGAGTCCAAGCATCATTCTAAATCATTCAAGCTTTTCTCTTCCAAGAGCTTTGGTGAAGATGTCTGGAATTTGCTCATTAGTGGAACAATGGTGGAGATGGATTGTTTTGACGTCAACGTGATGTCAAATTAGATGATATTTAGTATTGATGTGCTTCGTTAGATCATGGAACTTTGGGTTCTTAGCCAAATTTATTGAGAGGTATTGTCAATCATGAGTGGAGTTGATTGTACTTGTTTTACTTGCAAATCTTCAAGAATTTTCCTGAGCCACACAATTTATTGTGTTGCTTCAGCTGTTGCCACGTATTCTGCTTCTGTTGTGTAATCTGCTGGAACTAATTTTTTGCGTGATCTCTAGGAGACAACTCCTTATCCAAGACTCATAGCATATCCTAAAGTAGATAGCCTAGTTTCTTTGTCTCCATCGACGTCTGAATTAGAGTATCCAATCAAGCTAAAGTTGTCCACCTGTGTATACTTGATTCCAAAGTCTTGAGTTCCCTTCAAGTACCTTAGAACTCTTTTTGCAGCAGACCAATGTCCCTCACAAGGTTTTTGAATAAACCTGGAGAGGATTCCAACAACAAACAAAATGTTTGGTCTAGTAGTAGTTAGGTAGTTGAGACTTCCTACAAGTTGTCTATACTTTGTTGCATCCTCAAGTTCTTTTCCTTCAATAGATGTGAGCTTTAAGTTTTATTCCATTGGAGTAGTAAGAGGATTGCATTCTGTCATGCCAAACCTGTTCAACAGATCTCCAACGTACTTCTTTTGAGAAATAAATATGGGCTTCGGATGTTGGGTTACTTCAATACCAAAATAGTAATGCACATAGCCCAAATCAGTCATTTCAAAACTTTTCCCTAATTCCTTCTTTATGGATGCAATGTAGCTTTCATTGTTCCCTGTTATCAAAAGATCATCTACATATACCACAAGATATACAATTGTTTTTCCAACTTTCTTGACAAATAAAGTTGCATCATTAAGATCATAACGTTTGAAATTGAGTTTCAGAAGATGCTCAATTAGTTTTTCGTACCAGGCTCGCGGTGCTTGTTTGAGGCCATAGAAGGACTTCACAAATTTTCATACTTTATGTTCATGTCCTTTCACAACAAATCCTTTAGGCTAGGACATAAAAACATTCTCTTTTAGATCTCCATTCAAGAAAGCAGCTTTTACATCCATTTGATGGATTTTCCAACCGTTGAGCTGCTAAGGCAAAGAGTGTCTGGATGGTAGCCCATTTTGATGTGGGGGAAAAAGTCTCCTCATAATCGACCCCTTCCTTCTGTGCAAAACCTTTTTCCACAAGCCTGGCTTTGTGCTTGTCAAGTGAGCCATGAGCTTTATACTTGTTCTTGTAGACCCACTTGTAGCCAATTGGTTTGGTTCCTAATGGAGGATCAACCAGCTTCCAAGTGCCATTCTTTATGAGGGTATCATACTCCTTTTGCATAGCTTGTTTCCTTTCATCATGAGAAGCAGCTTCTTTGAAAGAAGTTGGTTCAAAATCTGTAGACAAGTTTAATTCACAATTATAAGAAACATCCATATCAACAGGTGAATTAGAGTCATCTATATCACCTCCATTTTGCCGGTTTGAATTTCTAGTTCCTATCTTTCCAACCTCATCAGGATGAACACTTTCAAGTGTCTTTGTCAGCCACTTTGGGGGACCTTTCTCAGATGGTCCAAGCTACTCCACTAATTGAGTTGGGAATGAACCAAGGTCGAGTCTCCCAATTCTATCAATCACATCACTTAAAGCATCATCCATTGTTGGAGTTTCATGCAGGGGAGAGTGTTCTTCAGAAGAAGATTCCACATGTTGATTTAGTATAGGAATCCCCCCTTCAAGATGTGGAATCTGATTTTCAAATTCTTGAAATGATTTCACTTTTGCGAATCTATCCAAGCGATCAAGTTGCCGCTCAACAACATTGTCAGATTTGGATGATTCAAGAAAAATTACATCTCTAGATATAACAAACATTTTATTTTCTTCATCATAGAGGCGGTATGCTTTGGAGGTATTTGAATACCCCAAGAAAATACACTTACGACTTCTAGCACCAAGTTTGTTTCTATGTACCTTTGGTATCAAAGCATAACAGGTGGAACCAAAAATCCTGAGATGTTTGACCGAAGGAACATGTCCATACCACAATTCATATGGAGTCTTGTTTCTTATAGCACTAGATGGACATCTATTCTTTATATATGCAGCACATAGAACAACATCAGCCCAAAACATTATCTTTACATTTTTGAAAAAAAGCATGGATCGTACCATATTCAAGATTGTTCTATTCATTCTTTCAGCTACACCATTCTGTTGGGGATTATAAGGCACGGTTGTTTGATGTTTAATCCCATGTTGGCGAAGATAGTGTTCAAATTCATTTGATGTATATTCTTTTCCATTATCAGTGCGAATAGACCCAATATGAGATTGTGCATCATTTTCAATCCATTTATGAAAATTCTTGAATGTTTGAAAAGCATCAGATTTGTTCTTCAATAAATAAACCCAACACATTCTGGTGTAGTCATCAATAAATGTCATGATATATTTATTTCCATTTGCAGAAGGAACAGGCATTGGACCACATAAATATGAATGAATGAGTTCAAGTTTTCTATGTGCTCTTGAATGTGAAACATGAAAAGACTGTTTGCTATGCTTTCCTAGAATGCAAGCACCACATTGCTTAAGTTTCCTAGGAATTGTAGGCAAACCAGCAACACCATTTTTATTCAACAAGCAGAGGCTGTCATAGTTCAAATGTCCAAATCTAGCATGACATAATAAACTTGATGAAAGTGTACCTTCTTCATAATGAGAATTGTATGAGAAATGTTGTGCACGAGAAAAGGTTCCTTACAACTTGAGAAGCCTTTGTTCTTCTATTCCCCTCATAGCAAGTGAGTGGTTAGATGTTTTTCTTACCTCAAGCTTGCCATCAAACATATGAATGGAATGACCTTGCTGGCAGATGTGGACCAAAGACAACAAGTTTCTCTTGAGCTATAGGAGATATAGAACATGATGTAGAAGAAAGTCTGGAAGACCAGGCAATTTAAGCCTGATTATGCCAAGCCTTGATGGCTTGATTTTTGTTTGGTCTGCAAAGTATGCTGCTCCATCAACATTGTCAGTAAATTATTCAAAAAAATATTTTCTATGAGTCATGTGGCAAGTTGCTCCTGAATCAAGCAACCAATCATTTTTCTAAGAAGAAAGTGAAGCATTAAATAAATCTTCATTTACTCCAATATTACATTGTGCCACAACAGAGTGAGCAGAATCAGGTGCTTTACCTTTGTCTGCATCATCAGTTTTACCTTTATGTTGGTTTCTTTACTGCTCAATTTTGTCCCATGGTAACTTGCATGTAGAGGCATCATGCGATCCATTTCTTTTGTAGCGTATGTAGTGCAAATCTACCTTTTCTCCTTGAGAGTGTCTACCCCCCCACCTCTAAAATATCTTCCTCTTCCTCTTCGACCACCTCTTCCTCTTGAAGAATTTTGAGTAGGATGCTTTTCTTTATGAGCGAATCACACAACCTCTTCAGAAGATTCAGGGGTTGTCTTCTTTCCAAAATCTTTTTCTCTTTCAAAAAAATTTTTCACAAGAGAGTCAAAGGTAATGTCTTTAAGATTTCCATTTGCTTGCAATGACTCAAGATAATTGGTGTAAGTAGGATAAAGTGCCTTGAGAAAAGTGATAAGAGGAATATCCAAATCAATTTTAGTGGCTTGGATATCATGCATTGTAGACTTTACTTCAGATGCAAGAGCAAGAGGATACTTATTTTGCAGTTCAAGAGTGAAGAGTTTAATCATGAGTTGAACAACTTCAAGTGCGGAATGTGAGTCATATAGTTCTTTTAGCTTTTGTAAGGCTTTGAAAGTAGTTGAAAATGGTGTAATATGGTGACTCACCTCTTCATTTACAGATGCTGCGCTTAATGCATAGGCTTTGCTATTCTTGTTTTCCCGCGAGCTCTTTATCTGATGTAGGTTGTTCTGGTTGTTTGTCTCCGTCTCCAATGCACACTCCTTTCCACAACTCATTGAAAACCAGGGTTTGTTTTATCATTCAGGACCACTCAAGATAGTTCTCCTTACTAGTGAGAACTATTCCCAGAATGGATATGATTGAATGCATTCTGTAACAAAAAAAACTTATGCTACAAAATTTTACTCCTATTGGGAAAAATAAAATTCTGATATGACAGAACAGCAAATTCAATTGGATAGCACTTTGATACCATGAGTAGCGTTTAAAGATAACCCAACATTCAATTTAATATGGTTGGCATTAAATATTTAAATTTGATGGCAGCGTTAAATAAATATGAGGGGCAGCATTAAACAAGTGGCAACGTCCAAAGTCGAAAAACTCAGTACTCATTTCATAGTAATCTCTGAAGAGAAGTTCCGATGTCAGACATCTCATCCCAATGGTTTACCATGTAGTTTGAGAATGTTTTAAACAAAACATTAAACATCTATATTCTAGAGTTGTTGCTTACAATTTGCGGAAACATAATAGTAGAACTAATGAAATCCGCAAAGCTCACTGAAAAGCCTAAAAAATCACCATAAATCCCTTTGATTCTCTAGACCTTGAAGCCACGACTATTTCTCCTACCAAGAGCCATCTCAAATTTCCTACCCTAAGATCGAACATATGGTCTAGTGTGGTTAAGCAGAACACCTGGTGCCCTTCCACGCAGGAACGAACTACGGTGCTTGACAGCCCTTCCATGCAGGAATGAACTACGGTGCTTTCATACCTTCACGATGGCTCTTGGGACCACGCAACAAGAGACCATTCGGTGGATGATAGTTCTGGTTTCTAACGGTAGAACTATCACGCAAATGGCTTCAACGAAGATGGCTTCAATGGAGCAGTGATAGTTCTGGTTTCTGGTGATAATGCTTCATGAAGATAGGATTATGAGATTGCTTCAACAGAGCAGGATGGCCTCAAGGCATTCAACGCAGCATCGCGGTCTCAAGGCATTCAACACAGCGATTCAGAATGTTTTCAGAGCTCAGGCATGGTAGAAATGGCGCAGAATTAATTATGGTAGACAGAGCATAGAATGGCGCAGAATCGATTATGGCAGACAGAGCACAGAAGACAGACTCCACAGGGGTAGTGGATAGAGAGCACAGTATGCAGAAGGGAGTTACAACTAATTTTGGGAGCTAACTCTAATACCATGTCAGGCCACACAGTAACTCCTCAAAACAAATTGATTCGTATGTTATTCCTTCACTTTGGTCTTTATTATATACATGAGGGAGAGACTGTTCACTTCATCTCCCGATGACTGTTCATATTAATTATTATTTATTTACATTGTATTCACCCAATCCTGATGATTAGGTGTCAACAAAAATAAATTCTCTTAATTTTTTGGATTATAGACCTATTTCTTTATGTAACTTTGTCAACAAAATTATTTCAAAATTGATTGCAAATCAACTTAAAAGGATTATAGCTGGCCACATTACTCCATAACAATTTGGTTTTCTCCCTGATCAATGAATTCAATCTGTAGTGGAAATTATTCAAGAAAACATTCATTCTATCAAATCTTGCAACCTAAATGCATGTCCGATGAAACTAGACCTCATGAAATCCTATGACTATGTTGAATGGGAATTTTTGTGTTTGATCCTCCACAAGATTGGCTTTTCACGTAGTCACATCAATTAGATTATGGGTGTGTCACCATTGTAAACATGGTAGTGCTTATTACTGGTCATCCAACTGAAATTTTCAAGATCTTGAGAGGTTTATGCCAAGGTTGCACACTTTCTCCTCAACTCTTGATTTTGGTAATAGACACCCTCGATAGAAATGTGAGAAAAATTAAAGAAATGGAATTATTTACTAGTTGCAAGGTATTGAAAAACATATCAATAACATATTCCATATTTGTTGATGATGTCCGTAGATTGGTGCATCTAAAGTCACTTAATGGTAGCACTTGCATCATGTCTTATACAAGCTCAAAAAATCCTTTGGCCTCTCAATGAACTTGGACAAAACAGAGCTCATTTCTACTAGGGTGGACAAGGAGGAAATCCTTCATATCGTAGCTCTCTTTGGAGTTAGGATCCAACCACTGGTGGGTGGTTTTAAGTACCTGGGTTTCATTTTGAAACCTAATAAATATGAGCGAGGGGACTGGTTCTGGTAGGTTGACAAGATAAAAAATAATATTTCATGATGGGAGCACAAATGGCTATCACTCAGAGGTAGACTAATCATGGTTAAAGTCATTCTTCAGGGTATTTCCATTTTCTGGATGCATTTATACCATCCCACATTAGCAATCATAAACAATATCAATGTGATCATGTCCAACTTTATTTGGAATGGGGCCATCAGAAATCAAAGAATACACTTAGTTTCTCTATCAACATTACCTAAAGGAGGGTGGGGCATCAGAGACACCAAAATTTTTAATCAAGCCTGCAATAGCAACAACTTATGGAGGGATTTCAATAGCACATGCGGTTGGCAAGAAATTATATGAGACAAGTACACACATAACTTGAAACATGAAGAATGGGTGTCTTCTAGGGCTCTAGTGATTTGTAATGCCTCTTATATATGTTGCATCCTGGTGAAAATATGTCATTTGTTTTGTGCTAATCTATGTTGTGAGGTGGGGTATGGATAAAATTGCTACATCAATCTAGATCCTACTAAAGGGGTGAACACATGACATTACTTACATGCCTTTATTATCCAATGCCTCAATGATAGAGGATTATCCACCTTGGCTCACATTGGGAGAATAATTTGGGCTCCTTTCACCTCCCCCTCGTCGCCATATGCACAATATTTGGGTATCCCTAAGGAATTCAAGGACGAATAGAACACATATCACATACATCTCATTAATGTTGGCATCTCCCATACTACTGAGTCTGACAAATTGGCATGGGAAGATTCACATTTTGAAGGGGACATTTCTATCAAATATACCTATACATATATCATGTCCTAATGTTTGGACGAACCCCAGGCTAGGTAGATGGCTCAGATGTGGAAGTGGGCTGCACCTTTAAAGATAAAATGTTTCACCTCGTTGGTCATACACAATTGGGTCCTTACATGGGAAATCCTCATTAGAAGACGATTTCAAGGCCGTATTAAGTGTCTAATTTGTGGATTGGCCCCTGAGAAAGTCAAACACCTTTTCTTACACTGTCCTTTTGCGGTAACAGTTTGAGAAGGGATTACCTTTCCTCTTAATGTTGAATTGGCAATGGATCAATCCTCCATTATTTCTTGGTTGTCTAATTGGGGAGTCATTCAAAAGGCAGTAAGATCCCTCATGTTATTCTTCCTCTAGGGTGTATAGGTATGTTGGAACAATTATGTTTTTGAAAATCAGGTTCGTGCAAACATTCTATCGGCATGAATATCCTGGATTACTTTCTAGAGGTGGGTCCTTGGAATCCTAGTGTGTGGAGTAGATTGGTCTCTTTCATTCAATTAGAATTCTCCTCCCATGTATGATTCATTGACGGAGCTTGTTCACAAGTTGCATGTGGTTGTGGCACTTATATCGTGGTGGACCAATCTACTGCTTACAGATTCTATTGGTTGGGTAGCACAGGCTCCAACTTTCAGACGGACGTCTTAGTCCTGAAAATTGCAAAGTGGTTTTCCAATGAGGAGATTCAAATTATTGGAGACTCTAATTCCATCAATGATTGGGTGTTGGGTCTCTCATCATTGAATGTCACATCCCTGTTCCACTAGCTTTGACAGATCATGGGCCTAAAAGACTCTTTAACGGGATTTATTTTTCCCATATATATGAGGAACAAAACTCTGTAGTTGACAAGTTGTCCAAGTGAGCAGTATCATTGGCTCCAGGTTACTTTCATTAGAGTCTCTGGACCAATTGTGTTGTTTATGCAAATGGATTCTTCTTTGTTTTCTTATTGGATTCATCATTTTTTAACTCTTTGTCTTTCTTGTAGATTTTCTATTAGCTCTGGGCCATTGTGTGTTTTTTATTGCATCCTCCTTCTCTGGGATTGCCTTCCTATTTTAGTGGATATTCATACATTAAAGTTTCTTATGTTCATTATTTGGTTCAAATCTCCATTTATGGGCTATTTTTGTTTTGTTGGAATGTTCTATTATGTACTTCAGTTATATTTAACAAATTTCATTTAATAGAAATATTTCATTTTTTTCGCTTCAAAAAAAATTGTAGTTATCATCAGAAAAGTTCTTGCTATCATATAATTCTTCTCCTACAGTGATCAAAATGAGAGATAAGGGTGTTGATTTTTTTAATGAAAAGGTATTGAAAAGGATTAGAGAGGCCATGGTGTGTAAGTCTTCTAAATGGGCATACTATTATAAGAACTAGTAAGGCATGTGTAACCATGGGAAAGTGTTGTTCAAGTTTGATGTGAGGTCTAGATGATATGGAGAATGTTAGGTTAACAGATACCCCATGTATAAAATTTTAGGGAAGTAAGGGCTAGAGTGAGCATAGTTTAATCACTTGACTATTATAACCAGATCTGGTCAAGGTAAACCCCAAGTCAAGCTTTAGGGGGGGGGGATGTTAGGTAAACTTGACTTAGAGAAAGAGAAAAGGTTGATAAGTCAAACAATTATGCTTTTCGGCATAGGTTTTACCATACCCATGTTTTTCTTCCCATGGGATTCATGTAGTGAAGTATTTAAAAGATTGGGAAAACTCTATTATAATGGGGCCAGGGACGAAGGTTGTGTTGAAGGCTCACTTGACTAGCTTTCCTAGGGTTTTGGCAAAGGAAACTAACGGGATTCCATTAGGTTGGGTTTTCCCCTACAATTGGGATTTCCGAGCGTAAATATTGTGCATTTTGATTGTGTTTTATTTTTGTTTACTAATTCTATTGGTAAATATTCTATTTTCTCTCCAATAACTTCTACATAGATCCTATTGTATATGGAGGGGGAGGGATTCTATTCTTTACAAGTAATCATTCCACTAATAATTATGAGAATATATACACAGTTCACTTCCAAATGATTTGAAAGAATGCATTGATATGGGAACAAACATGAATTGTCCACTCAGGTGTAGGCTTCACACCATGTATAGCAAGGACAATCTACACTCTTGTCAGCAATAGTAATCTATGCACCCCCACTAAGAATCAAACTTGATTCATAAAATGATCTAAAATAGAATAAAAACTTGAGGAGGAAGTGATATAATTCTTTCTCAACACTAGGAAACATAATTTTTCACCTCGATCCAATCTCAGCATCGGGAAGCTCTATTGATAGGCTTCATAAATTTTTTCTGATCCTTGGATGTGACACACAATTCAATCTCTAGCTTTTAGTGAATGGATTCAGCCCAAAAAATTTGGCAGATTCGAACAATTATGTCACCAACAAGATGCTCTACCAAATGCACCCCAAAACCAATACTTCCACTACGTTATTATGGAAAAATAATATACAGATTTTCACATGATAGATGGCACTCAGAGTAAGAAAAAAAGCATGTATAAGTGAAGAATTTCGTATTGGAAACATCATAAGGATTAAAAATTAAAAGGTTTCCAAAGTCCCATTTAAAAAATAAACCCTCGTGGGTGCACCAAAGGTGGGTTTTACCATACCTCATGGATTCTTCTTTGATACACGTCAGGCTTTGGAAAAGAGCATAGTCAGCATATTAGGACCATACCACATTATTGGGTTTGATTCTCCTTGATAGTACCATGTCATACATTTAGTTTTACATTGCTTCATTTCAAAATGGAGGAGTGGCTGCCCCCAAAGGGATCTTCCTATCCTTCCCCATGTATCTTTCTCATCAATGATAAGGAGTGATTCAAATTATATAAATTTAATGGGTTAGAAAACTAAAAACACATGAAAAGTTTAAGCATTATTTTGCTACCCAAAATTTCCCCCAGCAATCGAGCATCACATTGCAGAAGGAGGATTCCATTAGTTTGACAGTTTTTCTTCGCTTCTTTCAAAGAGAGAGATTGTGAGGAGATTGGAAACAAAATTCCTTGTTGAGATCCATTGAGCACGATTTCTCTAGACTCCCTTCAAGTGTATTTTAAGTCTATTATAACTCTTTTACCAAAAATCAATAAACAAGGCCTTTTTCCCATCAGTTTTGTTGATTTGTTTTTCATGGTTTTTTTTGTTTGTTTTCATTGTTTAGTTTAATTTTTATATGCATATTTTTCATCAATTACTTTGTTTGTTTTGGCTCACAGTTAACCATTAACATCATCATCTTTTGTGTGACCCTTTCTAGGTTTCCGCCAAGTACAAGGAAAGAGGATTTTGGACCGACCTCTGCAATCAAATCCAATACAGAAATTGGTAGCTGCACTGATTGCTTTTCTAATCTTATTGGTTTCTTGTAGGCCTTTTATCTCTCTCATTTTCATTATGTTCAGTCACTTAACAACATGCGTAGGTTTGTGGGTAACCTTTGAGACTATTTCTAGCCTAAATTATCCTGTATTTTTATTTTCTAGGTCACCCTCATGGCTATAAAAGAAACAATCGTGACATACTCATGGTTGTGTAGACCAAAGCCTGTGAGTCTGCAGATAGAACCATTTCTTAATTTTAATTTCATTTTCCTTAGTGATTGGAAGCCTTTACTGAACTTCTTATACTCTTGCAAATTCTTTACATGTTAAATAGGTTTCAAATTTTCTTTACTAACCATTATAGAAGAGTATTTTTTCTTATCCTTGCTTTAAAACTTTTGTAAGTTGGGACTAGGAGTATTGTGATTAAGAAAGAGAATGGGCTCTCCCCACTTGAACCATTCGGAAAACCTATGGGGGATTTGAAACATTTCAAAAGCACTACCTACCATCTCTCTATTAATTGTCAACTCATCACATATATTAAGTAGGAAAGAGTAAGTGGCCCCTTATCCAGACATTGGTTTTCTTGTTTTGTAACCATTTCATTTTGGGACCAAGATTTGGTGTTAGCAATAAAGAGAGTAGGATCCCCCCCCCCCTGCACCATTTGGCAAACCTATGAGGGATCCGAAACGTTTCTCAAATCACCACCTTTCCACCTCCCTATATTCTCACATAGCTTAAATATGAAGATTAAGCAACCCATAATCCACACATGTTTTCCTTTTTGCAAGGAACAACGTCACATAGTTTAAATAAGGGGATTTGTAATGTATCACCACATATCCACATTGTTGCAATTCAAACACTTTTATGTTCACCATTCACATTGCACACACATCACATCACACATTCAATTAATTTAAACTTTTTACAAAGCGTATGCCCTTTGGCAATATTTTTGCTTAGTTTATTCGAATTTTCATTTTGGCAATACCCTAAGCAAAGTAAGACTCTTTAAAAACAACCTTAACTTGAACTCATTTAATTTCCCCACAAGGGCCATAAAATAAGTTATAGTTTAGGTTGGGACCACGGGGACAAGAATCCCAATAATCTACTATGGTTGTTTAAATTGAAACATTACTACTTTTTTTAGGGAGACTAAAATCCTATACAACCTAGCATCAAATGTTGGTGATGAGAACAAATTTGTGAAGGTGGTAAGTTCTATATTGTGGACTATCGCAGGCCTCCTTGGATCTCTTGATTCTTTGTAAGGGCTCTAGGTCCAAATTTTCTAACCAAAAGTTAAGATTCACTCATCCCCACTGGGTTTAGGTAGCTTAATGGCCAAAATCTAGGGCATCATTCCCTATAGGTGGCGGGTGCGGAAGCACTTTCACTTAGAAGCGATTTTGAATGGCTTCTTGAAATGTCTCCAATTTCTTTGGGATGTGGCCTCAATACCCATCATTATAACCCTCTTTCAGTACCTCTGTTGATTTTTCAGTTGGTGGCTTGAGATCCCACTATCAAAAAATCTTCAAAATCCTTAGTTATTTATTAAGAATAAGGATGTTAGGACATTAGGATTGTCCACACGTAAAAAACTATTGCCAAAAAAGTTTCTCTCATTATTTCACACATTAATATTTTAAAGGAAAATTAACCTTTTTTATTTTTCTCTTACTCTTATGTTTGTATAATTTGGTTTCCTAAACAACCCCTCGCAGTATTCACACCCACTTACTAAGGCACCATAGGGGACCCTACAATACCTTGTTTCTCTGGGAACTTACAACACCTCCCACCCTTATCATCCCAACACCTCCCACCCTTATCAGTGACTTATGGACAATAAAAACTAAATTTAAAACTAATTAAATAATAAATGAGGAAAAATTAATTAAAATAATAGAACTAAAAAACTAAATCTAAAACTAATTAAATAATATGCAATACAATCCAGAAAATTTAATTAACACAATAAAAGTAGAGTATCACCGTAAAAAAAAGCTGAGAGAAGAAGCGGAGGACGAGATCCTCTGCCACATCAATGAATGGATCATCAGTCACCAAATTGGAAAAGAGCTTGTTTCTAAGACTTGTCCCGAACAGAAAGACTAAAATCTGATGAGTCCAGGTCCATATGCAAGTCATATTTGGAGAGAGCATCCGCCTCTTGGTTGTGCACGATAGGAACATGGAAGAAAGAGACCTAATGAAATAATCATTTAATATTATGAATCATTTTCCTGCAATGTTCCATATGGAAAGGGCAAAGGATGTTTGCAGGTTTATCCCGTCTATAGTAAATTCAAAATCAACATATATATATATGGATCTCATTTAGTTTCAGCCACCTAACACAATGTAGTTTCAGCCACCTAACACAATGTAGAAAACCCTTGAGTTCAATGACCTCAGCCCGGCATTCCATGAAAATTTCCAATAGATATATGTGTCCATGTTGATCATCACACTGCACCCACAGGTAGCATTCTAGGCCGCCCCGAAGTTGAGTGAGGGACATCAAAGTGGCGACTCCCTTGTGCGGCTTGCAGGACGCTGAGAAGGCGGTGCGGAGACAAATGTGCGTTGGCTCCTTACTTCCCAACAAATGACCCTCACAAGTTTGCAGCTGTGCACAGAATATTTGCAGCGACCAACATCATCTTCAGGATTTATGTTTTTGAGCATCTTTAATGATGGTAATGAAGGTTATTGATGCACTGATACCAATTTTGATTTATATTAACAGTAAATTAATTGGGTTTTTCGGATTTATATTGGAAATGAGTTCATCTGTGTTAATCTTGTAATCGATCTTATACTCTATGTTTTCCTGCTCTACCTTTCCAATAAAGCAGAGGTATCTAGTTGCACTGCAAAGTTTTAGTCCTTGTACTGTCTGCCATGACCGCTGCACTGGAAAGTATTTAGTTCTGGTAAGTAATCACAAGAATCGTATGTCAGTAATGGAATCAGATGTAGATGCAGGTGAGTTTTACGTACTGTTCGGAAATTCTGATTGAAATAGTGAAATCATGGGTGAAATAGAAAGTAAATTTAGACGACTTCACGGTCAATTCAAAATAGTGCACATTTTGATTTCCCGGGTGGCAGGGTAGGTGTTACCTTTTTCAACCTTGGTCTTTTCTCACTTTCACATGTTTATAATCATATGTCGCTGTCACATTTGGTAGACGTTGGACTAAGGGCACAAAGATGTTGGAATTGGAATTATAAATGATATTCTGAAGATTTAAGATTTTAAATTTTTGAATTTATTATAATTTTATTCAGGATGGAATTAAGAATGATGTGAAGTCAATAAATGTCATTTCATTTGATATGGAATTATGATTTACTTTTTCCTTAATTGAAATATTTAATACTATCTATTTATATAACTAATTCTCCTACATTCGAGGCAATATTTATAGTCAATAAATGTCATTTCATTTGATATGGAATTATGATTTACTTTTTCCTTAATTGAAATATTTAATACTATCTATTTATATAACTAATTCTCCTACATTCGAGGCCATATTTATATTTATAAAAATATAACATTTCAGTTTTTTATAAAAATATAACAATTCGCTTTTGTCCATTTTTTTTTTTAAATAAAATGTGACCTTGATTTTATAATATTGTTGGATAACCCCATAGTAATTTCTTCATCGAGTTTTTTTTATAAATTCTATAAAGAATTTTTTCTTCGAACAATTGGATAGATTGATGGATATTATAAATTTAAAATAGGTTGGTTAAAAAGTCAGTGGAATAATTTTATAATTTTAAATTTAAATTAAATTTACTAACGGTCTGCATTCTATTTTATTTTGAAAATGGTTTATTTTTTTAACAATATTATGGTAAGTATTTTATATAATATTAAATAAAAAATTAGATTAATAGAAGGTTTTTCATAAGTGTTCAAAATTTATAAAAATTTATCTATCATTTGTGTTAAGGGCTTAAGATACCAAATTTTGTGAATTATTAAAAAATAAAGATTATGTCATTTTATAAATATTTAAAATTGATATTATATTAAATTAACAATATATAAATTAAATGATTGTAAATATTGAGACTCAAAACACTCCTCATGATTATCTAATATTGTCAAAATTTTAAAATAATATAAAAACAACAAATACAATTTTATTATATGATTAATTATTATATAATTTATAAAAAACATGTAATAACATTTCATCTCAACTTTACCATGGAAATTTTTATTTTTTAAAAATACATTGTCATAATATCATAGGCCTATACCATGGCTTACTAATACCACATGCCTAAAAAGCCATATACAAAATCATGTTCATATAATAAATGGGCATATGACATTTGTTTTTAATTAAAAGGACAGAAAAGACATAACTACTTTTGACATAAATCTCAACTTATGATTTGTGAATACTAGTATGAATATTCTAGAATAATATGTGAAGATTAAATCTCAAATTTATTGGGAGTAATTTGGAAAATTGTTTGTTTCCTCTCCAACTAGGATCAATTGCAAAAGGGAAAATGGTTTGTTATGTCTTTTTCCCCTCCAACCATGATCAATTCCAAAAGGGAAAATGGTTTGTTATGTTTTTTCCCTCCAACCAAAATCAATTCTAGAAGAGGGACATGTTGGTTTATTTTAATAAGGTTCAAAGAGTAGCTGACTCTTGCCAAGGATAGCTCTTGCCTAAGCCATAAATTGTTGATATATATGGCTTGAGAGAAGGAGAATTTATAATGAATAAAAAGTTATAAGATAAAATAAATTTAAGATATTATCATTTTTGTGATACTAAAAAAGTTGAAAATGAAAACAAAAATCTCTTAAATTGTCATAGATATACTTAAATTAGATTCAAATTTCAAAATATCTATCATACTATTGTCTTTTTAACTTTTCAAGTTGTTAAAACTATGGTGGAATTGGAAATATTTTATTATTTCTTTTTTAGTATAAAGACAAAAATCTAAGGAAATCGAAATAGTCCCTTACCTTTCTTGTAAAACCAATAAACCAATTCTAATTATGAATGTTAATCATCATCATTATAATATATATTATTTATATTATATAATATATATATATATATTACTTTTTATTATCAACTTAAGATAGTCATAGAGACCACTACTTCAATAGACAAAAAAAGTAGTGGTTTATGTGTTTAGGTCAAAAAATCTATTAATTACTAGAAAATATATTTTTTTTTTTATATTAATATAATATATATATTATATTATATATATGGATTTATTATAGGTGGTTGGTAGGAACGAATTGGGATTCTCTCTCCACCCAATTTCAATTCCTGCCAGTGCATGATGAACATTGATATAATTAACTAATATAAAACATGTGTATTCTTCATATAAAGATATGGATATTTATCTATATTAAAAAATAATAAATAAATTTATCGTAAATTTATTACATTTACCCACATGAATAATTAATATAACCACTAGCATCTTAAAACTAAAAGAACCTAAGGGACAATTACAACCTTAAGGTGTTAGTACATCACTTTGGAAGTCACAAGTTCAATTCTCATTGGTGCTAATATATTGATCCAAATTTTCCCCGATGGGGTGATTTCCTGACGTATTTTTATCGGATAACTAACTGTTTTCGTTTTCTAGCAGTGGGTTGATCATCAAGTAATGAGTGACATGCATAACCATTATATGGCCAAGTTGGAGGCAGCCCATGGAGAGTGTGCCATGGCCTCCACTTGGCTTGAATTGTTAGATGTGTGGCTTGGTGGTGTATTACGTGTTTTCGTTGTAGGGTAGATGGTTTCTCACATTAATTTCATGAGGTCTGGTAGATGTGTAGTTGGGATTGATAATGCCATAGACATTCCCTTTTTGTTCTCGGTGCCAGCATGGAGGTGCAAGCATACGGGGGTTTGGATGTTGTTGTGATATAATGAAAAGTGACCGTGCTTCATTAATGATCACCATATCATGTGAGCTCTTGGGATGGTGAAACCCTGAGAGAAGTATTACACTTGGCACCTATAGGCAGTATGGTTCTGACCTCATTTTGAGACTAGGAAATGCCAAGTTGTGTCTATAATGTTATATAACAATATGGTAGATGCTTCAGGGTGGTGAACATAAATGGTATGTTTAGCGTGATGCCTCCCAGTTATACTCCTCTTAGGTTGTTCTATGGACTATCATTTATTATTCTATAAAAGAAATTACACGATAGCTTTAGTGCCCTTAATAGACTAAGGCCATTGGTGCTTTCTTGTCCAAGTGTCTGAGGTCCAAGCCATGTTAAGTATCTATTTTGATCCTCATTATACATTTGTCAATGTCTAGGTTGTCTAAAGTTTCTTTGTGTTCATTTACTACTGGTTTGTTTATGTTGTGAGTTTAGGTCAGTTAAAGGTACATTATTGGTCCTCAATCTTTATTCTTTGAGGTACATGTTGTCCCAAGTCTCTTTGCAGGGCACTGTTATGGGTGGGTTGTATCTTTGGTGGCTATTATTCCTTGGTAATTCTAAAAGAAGCATTATTACTAGGAGTGTCTTGGGGTCAAGTGTAGGACACCAATGTTCTTCATGTGTTTTTTGCACAATTCATCGTATGGGCCTTCATTCGAATTGGTTTTTGTACTCCCTTCTGTAGACCTTCAATCTCTTGAGTCATCTCACATATTGTTCAATTTCCTTGTCTTGGTTCCTCGGAGTTTGGTACTTGGGTCTTTTTCTATATGGTTCAAATTGTGTCTGCATTCAAGCCTTCCAGAGGATATATTGGAAACCTTAATGGGTCAATCTATATCTCATTTTGCACCACCATTATTTTCATGACCATTTAGGTCTAAAACAACTTTTTCGTACATTGTTGGATGATGTCTATATTATGTCCAATCCAGTGTACTCAAAGCTCCAAGTCTAGTTGAATTTGGTAATATGGGTCATAGTCATCCTGTCCTATCTAGTCATTCACCAAATTTGTTCTAGTGGTTCATTCCAAAAGATCTTTGTGAAGTTTGGCTGTACATTTTGGCTTTGTATGGCTCCACATCAGTGCTTTCTTAGTCGCAGGGGAGGCACACTAGGGAAATCCTCCTCCAAATATTAATGAGATTTTGGTTGGGAATCGGTTGCAAATTCTTTGATATTGTGCCTTTGGAGGTGTGAAAGGAAATTCAAACCCTAGAAGAAAAATAATTTGGTGACTGAATGTATCATCCATATTTTGAAGGATGTGTTTGAAAAACAAAATGGGTAACAGACCTAGGAAAATTGAGGAAGAGAAGGTTATATTTTTTGCACTCATTATATACACATATATAGATGGACACTCTTCTTGACATGGTTCTACAAGTTAACTAGGTTGATAATTACAAACTCTTTGCTAGTTAGGAGTACTTGAAGAAGATATTGAGGGATATCTGTTTTGATATGGATGATATAATAGTTTGTTTCAACAAAATATGACACTACATCATCTCACATTTGGACATTGACTCAATTGCACCTTAGAATGGAGAAGTAGTTGTCAATGCTACCCCAATCAACATGGTCAATGAAAATTCCTCTCTAGATCAACTGACAATCATTTTGGATGAATGAATCCATCCTTCATTCTCTTATCTAAGAGCTGATTTTATATAATTTTGGTATTTTAGTTGGTAACTATTCTTTTGTCCTTGTGTTATCGTCTTTCTACTTATCTGATATCAATTGTGTAGTGGGTAAAACGCTAATTTTAATCATCTCTAGTTTTTTTTATGAGTGGACAATCATCACGTATATCTGTCCACAATAGGGTCGTTTCTCTTTTGTTAAGATGGCAATAGTTTTTTATTTTTTAATACCAATATTTTATGGGTTTGTTAACCAGTTCAACACTATGCTCTAAAGAACATCAATTATAATTTTGTTTTATTGATATATCAATGATCAAATATTACCCAAAAAAAAAAAGACAATTACAACCAGCCGACCTTAGCTACCTGTACTTTTTATCTCAATCGTGAAAACTCATAAATGTCAATAAATGGATTAATACAAAATCCCAACTTAGACTTTTAAAATCCATAATTTACATTCATATCTTTTAAAGAATTAACGACATCAAAATTATAATACTTTTATAATAATATCATTTCCTTATAGTGAGCATGACCTTGGGAGTGAATTATGGATAGTGACGAGTCATGATCACATGAAATTTTGACATTGCTTAGATTTACCTAGTGAAGATTTAGTGTTATAGTATTTAGTACTATTTATGGAAGGCCTTCACCAAAAATTTATTTTGGTTAAACTATTTACCTCTTCATGTAGCTTGGTAGTTATGAAAGTTTTCTATTTTAATAGTTATGAATTTTTTCTATTTTAATAGTGGTATAGTTGAAATAGATAACTATGACTATAGGAAGAATTATGCATATTAAGTTACTATAATATAATATGAGTGGAAGAAAAAGGTGTTATATTAGTTATTGAAATTTATTCAAAGTTATAATTATTTAGTTTAAATTATGAGATTTTGTAGGATTTTCACAAAGTCAATATTTAGACAAATAGTGAGAGGTAATCAAAGAACACATTCTTATAGGAAAGTGGACATTTTCATAGGAATGTGTATCTATGATGAAAGGAATTAAAAGAAAATTATAGTAAAATATTAATTTGGGACATATTACGAAAGAAGAATTTAAAGTGTGTTGGTAGATGTGTTCTTTGAAAATTCATATAGGAGACAAATGGTCATTTGACCATAGATTGTGACTATTCAAAATAAGTGTAGCTAGAAGAGAAGGCACTAATAGGATCCAAAAAAAATTATCTAAGGAAATCTATTGAAGTAAGTTTGAGGAATTGGGTTGAGAATCCACAAATAATGGTTTTCAATTACCTTCCATTAATAGTGCCATAGGGGATATGGTTTGCTAGGAACATTTCATTTTTTCAAGATGTGTTACTTTCATAAAGTGTGCAACCAATTGGCTCATCATGTTGAGTCATTTCACATAGGATAAGGAATAAACCTACTAAAAATAGTGGTCAAGGATAAATTGATAAGAGTTTTCCCTGGGCTTTTTGGATGGGTTATTATGAGGAAAGTGTTAGGTAAGCTTTACTGGGGAAAGAGTTAAAGTTGATCAAGTCAAATAGTCATGGTTTTGGGAAAGTGGTTTAGCAAACCCACCATTTTTGTCCCATGGGATTCATGTAATGAAGCCTTTAAATGGCTAAAAAGAGTCTATTGTAATGAGGCCAGGGAGGTGAGCGATGAAGGATCGGTTGGCTAGCATGGACAAGGTTTTTCCCAAGAAGACCAATGGAACTCGATTGACTGGGTTTTCCGGGGGTAAATATTGTGTAGTATGTTTATGTGTTTTTTTGCTAGTTATTTATTCTCTCGGTAAGTATTTTATTTTCTCTACAATAATTTCTACAAGGTGGATGTATTTTAGCTTCAGAAGAATGTTTTTTTGCCTAGGATTTATTTTATCCAGTGAAAAATGTGAAATTTGATTTTGGATATCTATGTAATTTGGATCAGCATAAGTTTAGTAAAATATTTTTTGCATCTACAATTGAGAGGAAGGTTTGAAGCTACCTACAGGTGCAACAATAGTTGAGGATTGTTGCAAGGTTTGATGGATTGAGAATGAAATTTTATAGTGTATGGGACATTGGATTTGCGACATACCCAATGTGGCATGAACCACGTTTTGGAGGTGCGAGCCTTAGTGGATGCAATGTAATACAACTTGGGTGCAACAAGATTCCTGGTGAGTTGGCTCCCAAGTGACGACTTGATGTTTGTAGAAGTTCAGGCTTTATGGCAACTTGATCGCATGGCAAAGACACCACCCAAATCCAAATGTGGTGCAAGCGGGACTGTAGTCGACCACAAGGTAATTTTTTCCTTGATGATCAGGGCGGAAATATTGGAAGCACTAGTATTACTCAAACATATCATTGATCTCACACTATTACCAGCATGATTCTTTATCAGGAGAATGGAAGCAGTTGTGGAAGGTTCAAGTTGTGGGGCATGTCCGGTGTGTTTGAGGGCTGGAAAATCCTTGAAGAAGTTGGCATGAGTGTTGAAGGTGCTTATATCAAAACTATTTTATAAAAGAAAGCATGTTTGAAAGGCAGATGAGGTAAGCCAAAAAATACAAAATAATTCACATACACAAAATAACATGAGTTACGACTTTTTTATTGATCAACCAAACTTGATGATTACAGCAAACTTGGTGTGGGGTATTTAAACTTTTTTGTCTAGTAAATCACCTAAAATAACTTCACATGCACACACAATCGAAATTTGACTTTTCCCAAAATATGACTTAACTCAAACTCACTCGAATTGACTTAGTTAACTGACTCTTCAAATTTAGCCAACTCATACATGCAGGAGTAATTACAATTTCCAACACTCCCCCTTAATTACACCCATACGACTCAACATAACTCAAACATGACTCATGTATTCCTGTTAGGCATACAATAGAAATTGACTCAATCATCACTCAAACATGTTTTCTAGTCTATGTCTCAGCTAAGCTTACAATGACTCAAAACTTTTATAATTTTGCATTTTCTTTTACTCTTCTTCCAGATTCTATATCCTCGAAATTGTTTCATTCTCTATTGCTCGTTCTTGTTGTAGGATCCATATTTCTTTACTTCTTTTTGTTGCAATGTTTCTTTGACTTTTCTTGAATTTGTGCTAAAAAACAATATGATTTTATCTTCTACAACTTCCTATTCAAATATTTGTTTAACTATGGACTGTTGTTGCAACTCTTCATCTTCAAATTATCTTCTTTGTGCTACTTCTTTTGCTTCATTTTCCCGACTTTCTTTCTGCCATATTACTTGATAGCAAAATATAATCCCTTCTTAACTCCATTGCTAAAAAATTGTTTTAATGCATTCTTCCTTGTTTTCAGAAACTTCCATGTCCTTCTCTTCACTTTCATCATCAAGTATTGCTACTCTTTTCCTGTAATCTACACATTCAAGGTCATTTTTAGAAATATACTTATTATGCTCTACATTGATAACTTCCTTCTCTTCCTCTTCCTTCTCTTCCTTATGTGATTCTTTACAGACATCTGTTGTTGCAAAAGTATTGGCTTCCACTTGGCTTCTAAACATAAGTGGGCTTCTCCCACCAAATAACAACATATCAATGTGTTATTTTTGTTGCATCATGTGAAACCACTCATCACTAGTTAAATTATCTTCATCAAAGTTAACATCAACATAATTTTAATTCACCCTATGGTGGGTTATTTGAGCATGTGTGTGCTCATTAACAAATTCAACTTCACCAAATTTATCAATAGCAGCTAGATTCACCAATGCATATATCACTTGATAGTCATCATCCACATGTGCTTTGTCACAATGGGATTCACCATCATCTACTCCATCCACATTACAGTGGAGTCCTTGAGAATTTATATGCTCTTACTCTGTTCCACAGACAAAGGCTTCAACTTCTCTCTCTACAATCTTTGTTGCATCTTGTTCATCCATATGCATGTGTGCATAATGGGTTTCATTTTTATAGTCACCATAGCCATCATCCACTTTTAAGTGAGATTCTCCAAGATTTTTTGTCTTCTTAGAGTCTTTCTCACCTACTTTCATATCTGTGGCTGACTTATTTTATTGTGATATAACTTCTTGTTCCATATCACTCTCCTTTGTGCCAAACTTTGCTTCCAAGATCTTCCATGCTTCCTTGGAATTTGTAGCTTTTTCTACCTTGCACAAATGCTTCTCATCAAATGCATGTTTTACAAAATTCAATGCTAATGTATTGTATACTTCTTCATATGGGTTATTATACTCATACTCAATTAACTCTTTAGCTAGAATAAAAATTAACATCCCTATAACCCAATGATCAAAATATTTACCTGTAAACATAGGAGGTGGTAGCAAATCAAAACTACACCAGTCACCCTCAATGTTTTCTTTATCTTTTGCTAGACTTCTCAGTTCCTCGGCTGTGGCCTGAACTTATCTAAACATGGCAACAATCTCTGCCTCTTATTTTTTATTCCTTTTCTTAATCTTCTTCAGTCACACTTTGCAACCCATGACTGTTGTCTTTCCTCTATCTCATAGCTACTTTCCTGATTGCATGAAGCTATCTTCCATATCGTCCTCGAAAAAAAATATGATTTTCAATATGCGCCCTCATAAGGCACAATGTTCGCCCAAAACATTTTCATGTTTTGACAAAACATAAAACTTTGTTGATAAATAGACTTTTGCAAAAGCCCAAAAAACAAAATTCAATAAAAAACATTTTCCTTATAATAAACCTTTTATATTGTTTTATTAAGAAAAACACTTTTCAAAAAAGCTCCTTTATAGACATTTCACAAAAAAAAAACTTTAGTACACCACTTAATAAAGGCCCTTTTAATGAACACCCATGTGAGTCCAAAATTTTCTTATAGCACTTTAAAAAAACTCCTTTCGAGCCAATACCTTTGGGGCTTTTTCGCATGCCTTTCTATGATTCAAGGTTAATGCACCATTTACCATCACACTCTTTTGGTGGACTTCTCAAGAAAATTCTACACCCCTTATTTAATTTATGTCAAGCATATCTTTTAGGCTCAGCTTGGCTCTAATGCTATTAAATAAAAAACATATTTAATACATCGATATTCTCAGCGGCGAATTATACCTCACACAATGTGGTTCTGTAAGTTGTGGCTGTAGACTTTGGCTCCTTCAATCTTCTTGATCGTATACCAATTTGTTGGAAAGAAAGAGGAAGTAAGCCACAAAATACCAAATAATACACACGCACAAAACAACATGAGTTGCGGTGCTTCTATTGATCAACCAAACTTGATGATTACAATGAACCTGATGTGGGGTATTTAAACTTTTGTGTCTAGTAACTCGCCCAAAATAACTTCACATTCACACACAATCTAAATTCCACTTTTCCCAACATATGACTTTACTCGAACTCACTCAACCTGACTCAATTAACTGACTCTCTGAATTTAGCCAACTCATTCATTCGGGAGTAATTACAATTTCCAACAACGAAATATCTAGACAAACTTATTATAGATCAATCCTTCCCTGATAGGCTACGTTTTTTTTCATTAAGCTTCAAAATGTTACAGTGAGAAGAGTAGGTTAAAAATAGTTGCAGGATTGGAGTGGCATGTGTTGTAAATTCACTTAATGTGGTTGAATTCGTGGTGAAAGGTATGTCATATGGGTTGGAGGATTAACTCATCAAAATGCTATATTAGAGAGCCAGGATCAACTAAAGGTATTGGGAGTTGTTGGTATTCAGACAGGATTCAGTTCTTCTCAGCACCAGAAAGCATTGAGGCAAGCCTAGCTACCATTAGACCCAAGCAACAGGTTAGTCTTGGAGAAAGCACCAATTGGCTTTCATATTTGTGATTGATTGAAAAAAATATGCATAGAAAATGGAAAACTATAAGGCATTTAAAAAAGAATATAAAAAAATTTGTGCAATATTTTTTATTGGAAGTCTCAAACATCTTTAGTCATCCTCCTCTGATGCAGGAATTTTCGACCACTACATGATCATTCTTGAATGGAGTTACACAAAGGAGTTAAAGGCCTTTCCTTTCAAGTTCAACCAACCTAGTTGAATGACCCAACCTTTACTGAGGTCATATATGAGTCTTGGTTTCAATCACTAGAATATGCCCTAGACAAATAGATAGAAGAGATAAATCATGAATTAAAAATATTAAATAAGGTGGTTGGAGAGTGGATTGGTGATTGAAAAAAGATCATGTAGTAGGAGATGATGGAAACAGAGAAGGAAATTGAGGCACTCTATGATCCCACAATTTTTGCATACTTTTCAGAACAATCCAAATAGACACTAATCAGTGTGATGCAAAAGAGGGGAAAAGTTCTGAAACAACATGAAGACGAATGGAGGCTTAAAAGCAGGATGTGTTGGATTAAGCACAGAGATTAGAATACCCAATTGTTTCACAAGGTAGCCTCCAAAATAAACAATGTGAATTCCATTTGGTATATCTGTGATGGAGCCAACTAGATACTCACCTCTCAAATTGACATCAAAAAATAAGTAGTTAATTTCTTCAAGTCCCAATACAAGTCATCAGAGGTTTTTGACTTAAATGATCAAATGGATTTGGATAACCTCTTCCCACAAATGGTAAATTATGAAGATATGGAGATGATGGATAGACCCATCACATTGGAATAATTACATTACATGGAACCTTAAACGAAAGGACCAAAGATAAAAGCCTCAGCCCGGATGGGTGGTCAATGGAATTTTTCTTTTTCTTATTCAATATCATGGGCTTATACCTTCTGGATATGGCATAGGAGTCTTGCATTTCAATATCCTTAACAAGTGAAATCAACTCCACCTTCCTCACTCTTATTCCTAAGAAAATAAATTCTTTTAATTTTTTGGATTATAGACATATTTCTATATGTCACTTTGTCTACAAAATTATTTCAAAATTGATTGCAAATCAACTTAAAAGGATTATAGCTGGCCACATTACTCCATAACAATTTGGTTTTCTCCCTGATCAACAAATTGAATCTGTAGTGGAAATTATTCAAGAAAGGATTCATTCCATCAAATCTTGCAACCTGAATGCATGTCCGATGAAACTAGACCTCATGAAATCCTATGACTGTGTTGAATGGGACTTTCTGTGTTCAATCCTCCAGAAGATTGGCTTTGCACGCAGTCACATCAATTAGATTATGGCGTGTGTCACCATTGTAAACATGACAGTGCTTCGTAATGGTCATCCAACTGAATTTTCCAAGATCTTCAGAGGTTTATGCCAAGGTTGCACACTTTCTCCTCAACTCTTCATTTTGGTAATGGACACCCTTGGTAGAAATGTGAGACAAATTAAAGAAAGGGAATTATATACTAGTTGCAAGGTATTGAAAAACATATCAATAACATATTCCATATTTGTTGATGATGTCCTTTGGTTGGTGCATCTAAAGTCACTTAATGGTAGCACTTACATCATGTCGTATACAAGTTGAAAACATCCTTTGGCCTCTCAATGAACTTGGACAAAACAGAGCTCATTTCTACTAGGGTGGATGAGGAGGAAATCCTTCATATCGTAGCTCTCTTTGGAGTTAGGATCCAACCACTGGTGGGTGGTTTTAAGTACCTAGGTTTCATTTTGAAACCTAATAAATATGAGCGAGGGGACTGGTTATGGTAGGTTGACAAGATAAAAAATAATATTTCATGATGGGAGCACAAATGGCTATCACTCGAAGGTAGACTAATCTTGGTTAAAATCGTTCTTCAGGGTATTTCCATTTTCTGGATGCATTTATACCATCCCACATTAGCAGTCATAAACAATATCAATGTGATCATATCCAATTTTCTTTGGAACGAGGCCATCAAAAATCAAAGAATACACTTAGTCTCTCTATCAACATTATCTAAAGGAGGGTGGGGCATTAGAGACACCAAAATTTTTAATCAGGCCCCCAATAACAACAAATTATGGAGGGATTTCAATAGCACATGCGGTTGGCAAGAAATTATATGAGACAAGTACACACATAACTTGAAACAAGAAGAATGGCTATCTTCTAGGGTTATATTGATTTGTATTTCCTGCTATATATATCGCATCCTGATGAAAATATGTCATTGGTTTTGTGCTAATCTATGTTGTGAGGTGGGTTATGGATCAAATTTCTACATCAATCTAGATCCTACTAAAGGGGTGAACACATGACATTATTTACATGCCTTTATTATCCAATGCCTCAATGAGAGAGGATTATCCACCTTGGCTCACATTGGGAGAATAATTTGGGCTCCTTTCACCTCCCCCTCGTGGTCATATGCACAATATTTGGGTATCCCTAAGGAATTCAAGGACGGATAGAACACATATCACATACATCTCATTAATGTTGGCATCTCCCATACTACCAAGTCTGATAAATTGGCATGGGAAGATTCAAATTTTTAAGGGGAGATCTCTATCAAATATACCTATACATATATCACATCCCAGTGTTTGGATGAACCCCAAGCCAAGTGGATGGCTCAGATGTGGAAATGAGTTGCACCTTTAAAAATAGAATTTTTCACCTCATTGGTCATACACAATTGGGTCCTTACATGGGAAATCCTCAATAAAAGAGGATTTCAAGGCCGTATTAAGTGTCTACTTTGTGGATTGGCCCCTGAGAAAGTCAAACACCTTTTCTTACACTATCTTTTTGTGCTAACACTTTGGGAAGTGATTACCTTTTCTCTTAATGTTGAATTGGTAGTGGATCAATCCTCCATTATTTATTGGTTGTCCAATTGGGGAGACATTCAAAAGGTACTAAGATCCCTCATGTTATTCTTCCTCTAGTGTGTATAGGTATGTTGGAACAATTACGGTTTTGAAAATCAGGTTCCTGCATACATTCTATCAGCATGAATATCCTAGATTACTTTCTAGAGGTGCATCCTTGGAAGCCTAGTGTGTGCAGTAGAGTGGTATATTTCATTCAATTAGAATTCTCATCCCATGTAGGACTCGTTGACGGAGCTTGTTCACAAGTTGCATGTGGTTGTGGCACTTATATCCTGGTGGACCAATCTACTGCTTACAGATTCTATTGGTTGGGTAGCACAGGCTCCAACTATCGGACAGACATCTTGGTCCTATGGGAGTCCTAAAAATTGTAAAGTGGTTAACCATTGAGGAGATTCAAATTATTGGAGACTCCAAGTCCATCAATGATTGGGTGTTGAGTCTCTCATCATTGAATGTCACATCGTTGTTCCACTAGCTTTGACAGATCATGGGCCTAAAAGACTCTTTTAACAAGATTTATTTTTCCCATATATATGAGGAACAAAACTCTGTAGTTGACAAGTTGCCCAAGAAAGGAGTATCATTTGCTCCAAGTCACTTTCATTAGAGTCTCTGATTTCTTATTGGATTCATCATTTTTTAACTCTTTGTCTTTCTTGTAGTTATTCTATTGGCTTTGGGCCATTGTGTGTATTTTATTGCATCCTCCTTCTCTGGGATTGCCTTCTTATTTTAGTGGATATTCATACCTTAAGGTTTCCTATGTTCATTATTTGGTTCGAATCTCCATTTATGGACTATTTTTGTTTTGTTGGAATGTTCTATTATGTACTTCAGTTATATTTAACGACTTTCATTTAATAGAAATATTTCATTTTTTCGCTTCAAAAAAAAATATAGTTATCATCAGAAAAATTCTTGCTATTGTATAATTCTTCTCCTACGGTGATCACAATGAGAGATAAGGGTGTTGATTTTTTTAATGAAAAGGTATTGAAAAGGATTAGAGAGGCCATGGTGTGTAATTCTTCTAAATGGGCATACTGTTGTAAGCACTGGTAAGGCATGTGTACCCATGGGAAAGTGTTGTTTAGGTTTGATATGAGATCTAGATGATAGGGAGAATGTTAGGTTAACAGATACCCCAAGTATAAACTTTTAGGGAAGTAAGGGCTAGAGTGAGCATAGTTTAATCAATTGACTATTCTAACCATATCTGGTCAAGGTAAACGCCAAGTAAAGCTTTAAGGGGGGGATGTTAGGTAAACTTGACTTAGAGAAAGAGACAAGGTTGATAAGTCAAACAATGGTGCTTTTGGGCATAGGTTTTACCATAGCCATGTTTTTCTTCCCATGGGATTCATGTAGTGAAGTATTTAAAAGACTGGGAAAACTCTATTATAATGGGACTAGGGACGAAGGTTGTGGTGAAGGCTCACTTGACTAGCTTTCTTAGGGTTTTGGCAAAGGAAACTAACTAAATTCCATTAGGCTGGGTTTTCCCCTACAATTGGGATTTTCAAGGGAAAAAAATGTGCATTTTGATTGTGTTTTATCGCTGTTTACTAATTCTATTGGTAAATATTTTATTTTCTCTCCAGTAATTTCTACACAGATCCTATTGTATATGGAGGAGGAGGGATTCTATTCTTTGCAAGTAATAATTCCTCTAATAATTACGAGAATATATACACAGTTCACTTCCAAATGATTTGAAATAATGCAAGGGAACAAACATGAATTGTCCACTCAGGTGTAGACTTCACACCATATATAGCAAGGACAGTCTACAATCTTGTCAGCAATAGTAACCTGTGCACCCCCACTAAGAATCAAACTTGATTCATAAAATGATCTAAAATAGTAGCTTTTAGTGAATGTGACACACAATTCAATCTATAGCTTTTAGTGAATGGATTCAACCCAACTAATTTGGCAGATTCGACAATTATGTCACCAACAAGATGCTCTACCAAATGCACCCCAAAACAAATACTTCCACTATGTTATTATGGAAAAATAATATACACATTTTCACATGATAGATGGCACTCAGAGTAAGAAAAAAGCATGTATAAGTGAAGAATTTCCTACTGGAAACATCATAAGCATTAAAAATTAAAAGGTTTCCAAAGTCCCATTTAAAAAATCAACCCTCGTGGGTGCACCAAAGGTGGGTTTTTACCATACCACATGGATTCTTCTTCGATACACGTCAGGGTTTGGAAAAGAGCATAGTCAGCGTATTAGGACCACACCACATGATTGGGCTTGATTCTTCGTGATAGTACCATGTCATACATCCAGTTTCATGGTGCCTCATTTCAAAATGGAGTGGCAACCCCCAAAGGGATCTTCCAATCCTTCCCCATGTATCTTTCTCATCAATGAGGAGTAATTCAAATTCTATAAATTTAATGGGTTAGAAAACTAAAAACATATGAAAAATTTAAGCATTATTTTTCTACCCAAAATTTCCCCCAGCAATCGAGCATCACATTGCAGAAGGAGGATTCCATCAGTTTGATAATTTTTCTTCACTTCTTTCAGAGAGAGAACTTGTGAGGAGATTGGAAACAAAATTCCTTGCTGAGATCCATTGAGCACGATTTCTCCAAACTCCATTCAAGTGTATTTTAAGTCTATTGTAACTCTTCTACTAAAAATCAATAAACAGTGCCCTTTTCCCATCAGTTATGTTGATTTGTTTCTCATTGTTTTTTTGTTTGTTTTCATTGTTTAGTTTATTTTTTATATGCATATTTTTCATCAATTATTGTGTTTGTTTTGGCTCACAGTTAACCATTATCATCATCATCTTTTGTGTGACCCTTTGTAGGTTTCCACCAAGTACATGGAAAGAGGATTTGGGACCAGCCTCTGCAATCAAATCCAATATAGAAATTGGCAGCTCCACTGATTACTTTTTTAATCTTATTGGTTTCTTGTAGGCCTTTTGTCTCTCTCATTTTCATTATGTTCAGTGAATTAACAACGTGTGTAGGTTTGCGGGTCACCTTTGAGCCTATTTCTGGCCTAAATCATCCTCTATTTTTATTTTCTAGGTCGCCCTCATGGCTATAAAAGAAACAATCATGACATACTCATGGTTGTGTAAACCAAAGCCTATGAGTGTGCAGATAGAACCATTTTTTCATTGTAATTTCATTTTCCTTAGTGATTAGAAGCCTTTACTGAACTTCCTACACTCTTAAAATTTTTTACATGTTAAATAGTTTTCAATTTTTCTTTACTAACCATTATAGAAGAGTATTTTTACTTATCCTTGCTTTAAAACTTTTGTAAGTTGGGACTAGGAGTATTGTGATTAAGAAAGAGAATGGGCTCTGCCCACTTGAACCATTCAGAAAACCTACAGGGGATTCAAAACATTTCTAAAGTACTACCTACCATCTCTCTGTTAATTGTAAACTCATCACATATATTAAGTAGGAAAGAGTAAGTGGCCCCTTATCCACACATTCGTTTTCTTGTTTTGCAACCATTTCATTTTGGGACCAAGATTTGGTATTAGTAATAAAGAGAGTAGGATCCCCCCCCCCCCTTGCACCATTTGGAAAACCTATGAGGAATTTGAAACATTTCTCAAATCACCACCTTTCCACCTCCCTGTATTCTCACATAGCTTAAATATGAAGATTAAGCAACCCATAATCCACACATGTTTTCCTTTTTGCAAGGAACAACATCACATAGTTTAAATAAGGGGATTTGTAATGTATCACCACATGTCCACATTGTTGCAATTCAAACACTTTTATGTTCACCATTCACATTGCACACACATCACATCACACATTAAATTAATTTAAACTTTGTACAAAGCATATGCCCTCTGGAAATATTTTTGCTTAGTTTATTTGAATTTTCATTTTGGCATACCCTAAGAAAAGTAAGACTCTTTAAAAACAACCTTAACTTGAACTCACTTAATTTCCCCACAAGGGCCATAAAATAAGTTATAGTTTAGGTCAGGACCACAGGGATAGGAATCCCAATAATCTACTATGGTTGTTTAAATTGAAACATCAATACTTTTTTTTGGGGAGCCTAAAATCCTATACAACCTAGTGTCAAATGTTGGTGATGAGAAGAAATTTGTGAAGGTGGTAAGTTCTATATTGTGGACTATCGCGGGCCTCCTTGGATCTCTTGATTCATTGTAAGGGCTCTAGGTCCAAATTTTCTAACCAAAAGTTAAGATTCTCTCATCCCCACTGGGTGTAGGTAGCTTAGTGGCCAAAATATAGGGCATCATTCCCTATAGGTGGCGGGTGTGGAAGCACTTGCACTTGGAAGCGATTTTGAATGGCTTCTTGAAATGTCTCTAGTTTCTTTGGGATGTGGCCTCAATACCCATCATTATAACCCTCTTTCATCTCTATTGATTTTTGAGTTGGTGGCTTGAGACCCCGCTATCAAAAAATCTTCAAAATCCTTAGTTATTTATTAAGAATAACGATGTTAGGTCATTAGGATTGTTCACACGTGAAAAAATATTGCCAACAAATTTTCTCTCATTGTTTCACACATTAATATTTTAAATGAAAATTAACCTTTTTTATTTTTCTCTTTGTCTTATGTTTGTATAATTTGGTTTCCTAAAAACCTCCCTCACATTATTCACACGCACTTACTAAGGCACCATAGGGGACCCTACTACAACACCTCCCACCCTTATTAGGAGGAGTACATAGTCTTTCACCATCTTGACCTTTCAATTGAAAGAGAGAACATATAGTTACTTTGATAGGCTCATCCATCCTTGGTGCTACTTTGTTAGGAACCAATTCCTATCAAGGTACCACTAGCACCCTTCCTCAAGGTAACACCAATACTACCCCACAAGGTACCACTACCACATCACATCAAGGTCATATGACAATGGTTAACACCAACCCTCCCCCACCACCCCCACATACCCAACCAAGGATAATACCATGTGTAGCTTCATTGAAACTCCCATAGCTTACTTGAAACCCTCAATGGTCAGTCATGCTGACAAAGTTACCATCATACATTCCAAATTTTGAACATAGTAAATAGGGGCATAATCCAACCAACCATGTTATGACCTTACTTTATGGTGTTCATCCAATAGCATTATTGAGGACTCAATTATACTGAGACTATTTTGACACACCCTCATAAGCCCTGCAATGAAATGGTATGTTAATGAGTTGTAGGATGCCATCACACCTTTGAGTCTTTGACTAAATATTTCCTAAACTTTATCCAACTCCTAGTTCATCATGAAATAGGGTTGGAATTGTTAATCCATTTTTGAAAGACTACTTCCACACACATCTCGGACCATGTCCATGAATGGCATAAGTGTCATAGTTTTTGTAAAATGGATGTTTCAGATGCCCTTATTTATTATTTCTTTCTTAAATGAATTTTTCCCATTATCGCAAAAGATGTGGCAACCAATTTTCCTCAAAACGAAGAAGAGGCTATAGTAAGGGTCAACAATTTAAGCTCATTTATACTCAATCAAGGTACCTGTACTCTATTATACCTAATGAAATATTTCACTCAAGATAAACCTAGGGCATCTAATGATGTTGATGGGTTGATTGGGAACCTTACGCAAACTCAACTTGGGAACCCCCTTCCATATCTTGGGAATTCCTATGGTCTACATCCATCACTCTCATCATTTATTGGTACATCCATAATACTAACCCCATCTAATGTTGCATATTATCCCAACCAACCCACATCTTCTCCTAACCCTCCCATGCAAAATAATTAATACCCATAATGCACATTGGAAGGCATGTGAACATTTCAACCTACCTACATGAACCCTCTCCAAGGGAATCCAATATTTCCTTTATGAGGACCACCACAAAATAATACCCCACCTTAGCAAAACGTGGAGGTTATTTTTTTCTAACCTTCTTTCCCTCATCAATAGTAGGAACTTGAACAACTTTATACTACAAATCCATCCATCAGCAACAAAAATTGAGGGAAGCATAAACAAAAAGGAAATCAATGACAGGGAGGTAGGGGGAACCGATGACAACAACAGAAAATGAGTGCACAGACTAGACGAAAACCCCCCAATTAGAACCAAAATCAAAACCAAGGTACTAATAATCCAAAAAAATAACAAGAACATTTTTCTTCATACAAATCATGTTTGTACCCTGCAGAGAGTATGGGCACTACACTCATCATTTCCCTCAACTTCCAAAGTTGAAATGTATGAGAGAGGATACAAGTCAGGAGGAGCCAACCAACAACCCACTGTACTGCAAAATCCATTTCCCCATCAAGGAGTTGTAGCTACTTAGCATGAGGTCCGTCCCTCACCATACAAAAGCTAGGCAGGGGGAAATTCAGCTGACCCCGTGTGTCGTGACTTCTACATGCAATGAACAAATGTCCTACCACAAACACGCAACAGGATTATGGAACCCATTTGGTACCTAACCCATCACATTTGGTACCTAACATATCAACAATATCTATTACCAATACAACCACGTTGCCTTTGACCATACAACGACCCCCCATTGACCTACTTCCAAAATTTTGAAGGGACATTGCATCACACAACCCATAATTCAAAGGTATCTTACAGTTATAGTATTGTCAATGATCGTGCCAAACCTCCATCTGTCGCATCAACACTAGAGGTTCTCCAACTTTCCCAACTCAATAGAAAAGAAATCCTGTCCACATTAGCCACCATATATCCTTTAGAATCACTCTTAATCACCTTTGATTTAGATTAGGCAAAACCATGGCTACCATCCATAGTTGTTATTCAAATTTTAGTGTCCATTCAAAATGTCACTATCCATTGTTACGTCATTGATGAGGAGGCACGATCTCGTATCCCCCAAAATTGATATTTCATCCATCTCTAGGTCTACGACATCAAGTACGATATCATACCCTTGCTTTTCAACTAGCACTTCCAGGTGCTAACCAATGCCTCATGACTGATCGATGCCTATGTAACCCTTTTCGAGCCTTTTTCATTTTGGGGAAGATATTTTCAAATCCATGATAGAACCAGAGTGTCCATGCAATGTCATGCAACATCTCTCTTTCTTCATTCCAAAAAAGTCATTTGCACCTACTGCCATAGCTGCCAACACCATTTGTGCAACAGAAACGAAGGATTTTATTACTGTGGGCCATGTCACCTAGTTCAAAAATCCCATACTACACTAGATGCATTTAAATAGGTTAATACGGAAACCATCTCACCTTCCATTAAAGTGGGCATCTCAACCATTCCCATGTAAAACCCTATTTCAATAATACAAGGACATTTTCACTTGGTCATATTCTTGAATGCCTGCAATAAGTCTTATTTTTAAACATAGTATTGACACTTGGCCTAATGCCTCACCTGTGAGGAAAAAGTAGAAACCATTACACCCCTCTAAAGTTGAAGCCATCATGCTCGAAATCGATAAGCTATATAGATTTAGTTTCATCTACCCCATTGCTTACACATTATGGATTTTCAACCCTATTCCGATCAACAAAAAATAGGGGACCATTCGAGTCTGCATTGACTTTCACAATCTGAATAAAGCATTCTTTAAAGATACTTGTTCCACCCCTTTCATTAATCAGCTCATTGACGCCTTTGCAAGGAATGATAATTTATCCTTCATGGATGGCTTCTTAGGATACAATGAAATTCAGGTCCGACTTACTGATCAGTACAAGGTTGCATTTACCACACCATGGGGTACCTTTGGTTATCGAGTTATTCCCTCTGGTCTTAAAAATTTTGGAGCCCCATTTTAGTGGGTCATTAACTATCTTCCATGACTTGGATCATCTCACCTTATCCTACTTGGACAACCTTAATTTTCATTCCAAGAAGTGTGCAGACCATATTGAGGATCTTTGCATAGTCTTTTAGCAGTGTTGCTAGTGAAACTTACACTTGAACGCTCAGGTGTGTGTTTTGAGTTAATGCAGAAAACTTGCTGGGATTCATCATTTCCAAACAAGGTATCATGGTTGATCCATTAAATGTGCAACCCATCCATGAGATTCCCCCACCTAAAATTATAAAGCAACTGCAAATCTTGTAGTGTAAAGTCAACTTCTTGAGTCGCTTCATTCCTGATTATGCCACATGTGTGCATGTTGTTTCTGCCTTCTCTGATAGGATGTCCCATTCCAATGGGATGAGAAATGTAAAAAATATTTTGAGGATTTGAAATATATTCTCTCCCAAGTGCCGCTAATAAGCCCACTTGACCATAATAAGGACTACACCCTCCACCTCTCATCCTCTTATGTAGCTAGCATTGGCATGTTATTCTATGAATTCCATGATAATTGGGAATATCATGTCATCTACTATGTTATAAAAAACCTCATGAGTGCTGCTTTGAGTTAAAAGTCGACTAAGAATATTACCTTATCCCTTGAACACTCCATATAGAATCTTCAACACTATCTCATCCTTTGGACTACCATAATAGTTTTTAACACCAATCCTATGGAATAATTGCTCACACATTTCATTATGAACCAAAAGTACTCCCGATGGATCATAATCTTGCAAGAATTTGACCTTCAATTTTCTTCCCCTAAAAGTAATAATGTTCTTGTCCTTACAAGGTTCATCATTGATCTACCAACATATACCCAAGGGTCACCTATGAATGATTATTTCCCTAATTAACACCTATTCATTTTATCAATAGACGGACCTTGTTACAACGACATTCTTCTTTACTTATGAACCCAAAAGTTCAATACTCAACTCTCTCGCAATGATTGATGCTACCTCCTCACAGGAGATTTTTTGTATCAACAAGGCGTAAATACCATCCCATGCTAGTGCCTCGCCTTTGATGAAGTCGATTTAGTCTTAAATGACTTCAAAAATGGGACATGCGGAGGGCACCTTTCTAGGATGGCCACTGCCCAAAAAATTCTTTGTGCCAGTTATTTTTCTCCACTGTCTTTTTTGACTACATTCAAGTGGTCAAATGATGCAAATGATGCCAGCAATATGCCCATAAAGTTAGATCCCCTCCTTCTCCCTTACAGCTTTTCATTGCTACTGCTTCTGCAAATGGGGCATTGATTTCATGACCTATAACCCACCATCCCAAAATGGCCATAAATACATAGTAGTCATTGTTAACTACTTTACCAAATGGGTTGAAGCCATGCCCACCTTCCACAATATTTTTGATATTATTGCACGATTTTCCCTTAACCATGTCATCATGCATTTTTGCATCCCCAAGGAATTTCATTTTGACCACATTAGGCATTTCGAGAAAAATATTTCTTAAGAATTATCTCACCTCCTTGGGTTTACACATGAGTTTTCCTCTCCATACTACCCCTAATCAAGAAGACCATGCAAGAACACACTTGTGAAGCTTAAGAGACAAATATATTATCAAGTAATAAGATGAAGGGACACTAGATCGTGATGAAAGATTGAAAATCAAAATCATGAGGAAGACTCCATATCATCCAAGCATCGGGAGAATGAATATGACACACATGCAATACTTATGATAAATATGCAAGGGAGGTTACTAAGGAGAGGCTAAAAGAGATCACTTATGAATAAGAAGCAAAAGGAGGATTCATCATGGAAGATATGAAAGAATCTTGAACCAAGATAAAGACATGGCAACTCATGCTAACTTAGAAGGTTATGAAACTCATCTAGACCCTTTAGAGGGTGAATATAAAGAAGAATCAAAGATACATTATGAAGAAGATACAAATATTGCAACTAGGAGAAAGGCTTGGCCCAAACACATCACAATGGAGTTCCATGTCATCAATGCCAAGTCATGGTTTCTCCAAGTGTCATCACAAAGTATTATGTGTCAATGTAACTCACCACAACATTTGTGGAATGTAATTATTGTATTTCATAAATGAGAAAATGTAAAATGTGTGGAAGACCGAGGGTCCCACATGGAATGTGAAAAGTCACTAGAAAATTCTAGAGTCATTAAAAGTTCAAAGGTCACATAGGAATTTCAAAATTCATAGAGGAATCTCAAGAGTCATGTGGGAGGTGAAGAGTCACCTCATTTGTTATAAATACACCCTCATAGCTCAAGAGAGAGGACTTTGGATTTTTGACTTTTCACCTTGGCTTCTCTAGTTTGTCATAGGAGAGAAGATCATTCTTTGGATGAGAAAGTGGTGACTTAATGTACCACTATTGGGGCTAGCGTGGCAACATTGTAATTATGTATCTTGGGACTTTCAGTTAATAATGAAGCTCTCAGAGTCGATGTACTTTAATGCATATGTCATGAATCATATTGTGAAACTATTCTTTCATTGTTTGTAGTGTATGTTTATGTCAACACATACTAATTAAAATGAACCATTTCATTGGCTTTAGTTTGCATCTTGTTGAATGTGAATTGCTACTTGATTTTATGATCATTTTTATCTTGTGAACTGCTTTTCTAGTTAATCAATGATTCTCCTTTCATGCTCTTGTGTGTCTATTTTAGGATTGTACTATTAATTTTCTTCTAGAGGCTCACTCTTTCTTTCCTTGTCGTGAAAGCACCTTATATACATCATGATTGTATGTCGCACGGTGTCAACTTGCTTGTTTCAAAAATTGTTTTTATAATATCTTATGTTGATAATTGCAACCAATGTAAATTCCTAAGGATAATGGAAAATAGCCTTATTTTTTAGTTGGGGTTCCTACTCCAAATAGTGTGAGGTCTAATTGGGACTTCATACCAAGCAGAACCCCGTGGTTGATGAACTTCCAGCATCATTAATACTTGACACTAGAAGGATGAGTAGATGACATGTTAAGCCCATTAAGTCTATTTTAAATCTCTTATCTTGAATGGATCAATGCCAAATCATACTCTCGGGATGTTTGTATAATAGATCTAATCTTAAAATTTTAATCCTCGTGAAACATTTTTACAACTTGTCTCAATTAAGGTTTGATGGCGAGGGTGAAATATCCATAGCCAAGCATACATATATATTTCTCAAGTTTTTTGAATCTCATGAAATCAATTGTCAATATATTATTTGTAAATTGTTCACCCTCACACTTGAAGCTCGAGTTAAATTGTGGTGTCATATTTTACGAGCTGCCTCCATTCATTTGTTTGAAAAAATCTTCAAGGAGTTCCATGAAGCTTTTGATAGGTATTATTACCAAGATGTTTATAAAATAGTTAATCAACTTAGATTGAAGCATGATGAGCCAATAGAGTATTTTGTAAATAGATTTTTTCCCCTGTGTTATGATTTTCCTGAAGAATATATGGATTGGAATTTCTTCAAACAAAAAATGTAGTGCTTTCTTCAACTATCCTTGAAACAATTTGAACTAAATCTTTGGAAAATAGTGCTCTCCCAACTTTTATTAATCATGAGACACCTCCAATTTTAGAGGAGGAACCTATTGTTCCTTTTTTCCCTTGTCCTCCTCCATTTTCATTTCCTAACAAGGTTGTCTCTAGTGTTATTGTTGAATTTTAGAAGTTCGAAAATTAGATTGTTGATCCATTCATCCCATCCTCATTTTATCTATTTGCACGAGAAAAACTTGAATGTTCTAATAAATACATGGAGCCTAAAACAATGTAAACTTTGAAATGGGAATTGTAAACTCAAAACAAAAATTCTAGCAAAAACACACCAAAAACATGAAAAAACAACTTGAAAACAAAAAATGTTGATGTTGGAATAACATTTTTTTTATTTTTTTCCTAGGGTAAATTTTCAACGTGTTTTAAAAAGCGCAGTGAAAACCAATTTTTTTGTGCAAAAAACACCCTAAAAATGAAAAGTGTTGATGTGTTGATGTTGAAATAACGTTTTGTTTTTTCAAGATAAATTTTCAACATTTTGAAATAATAGCATAAAATATTTATCATGACACCGAAAAACCTTAAAATTTCATAAGAACAGTGAAAACAAAAATTTACAAATAAAAAAAAAATTAAAACAATGAAAAAAAAGAAAAAAACAAAAGTTAAAAAAATAATAATAAATAAAAAATATATATCAAAGAAAAAATGACAAAATAAAAACAAGATAATATAAAAATAAAAAAACAAAAAAAAAAAAAAACATATAAACAAAAAAACAAAAAAAAAACAACAAACAAAACAAACAAATACAAACAAAAAAATAAACTAAGATGGGAAAAAAAAAATTAACCTATCAAAAAAAACTTAACCTTATTAAATATAAAAATTAGAAATATAAAAGAAATAAATAATAAAAAATATATATATATTCGAATAATAAATATAAATAATGTATATGCTGTTAAGCCGCGCAAGGCCAAACACCAATTGGTGTATAGGACCCATTGTTTGTGGGACAAAGGGACCACCTCCGCGCAGCGATTTCATTGCTATTTCGGTAACCATACATACTCTACCCCCTCGGGTATTTGAACCTTGTGGCCTTCTTAGGAGGAAACACATGCACACCATAATGCCCAAAAAACAAAATTTAAAGAAAAAAATAATGATACAAACAAGAAAAAAAAATAAAATACTTGTTGGGACGAACTAAAGAAAAACATAAAGGAAATCACACACAGAAAAAACAATCAATTAAATAAAAAATTTAAAATAACATAATAAAAAAAATAAAAATAATAAACACTAAAAATGGAAAACATTTAAAAAAAAATTATAAAAAATATTTAAATAAATAAGAAAAGAATAGAAAAACATTAAGGAAAATAAATTTAAAATTTTTAAGATATAAAGAATAAAAATTGCGCCCCTCGGCTCCCTGGGCGAGCTCAACCCGACTCCTGGAATTGGGTTAGCCCCTAACCCGATTTTTGGAAATGGGTTGGGCCCTCCCTAGGGCCTGAGGTGTTGCAATCCTGGGCGGGTGGAGTTGCATGGAGCTCCTAACTCGATTCTCAGAATTGGGTTAAGCCTACCCTGGGGCCCAAGCTGTTGCAGCCCTGGGCGAGTGGAGTTGCGTACAACTCCACCCACCTAGGGGCCCAAGGGGTCATCACCCTTAGCGGGTGGAGCTGCACGCAACACCACTCGTCTAGGGTCGAGGCCCCTCAAGCCCCTGAGTGGGCTCACTCGATTCATGCAGCTCCACCCACCTAGGGTGGCATCCCCTCGAGCCCCTATGCGAGCTCACCCGATTCTCAACCCCTAGGGCCCCTAGGCGAGCTCACCTAATTCTCAGCCCCTCGGGCCCCTGAGCAAGCTCACTTGATTCTCAACCCAGGGGCTCGAGGGGTCATCGCTCTGGGCAAGTGGAGCTACACACCCAATTCGCACCCGCCCAGGGAGAGTGTCCTTTGAGCCCCTAGGCGAGCTCACCCCAATTCTGAGAATCAGGGTGAGCCCACCCAGGGGCCCGAGGGATCGTCACCCTAGGCAAGATCAATATGATTCTGAGAATCAGGTAAGGCCCTCACCCGATCCTTTGAATCAGGTTAAGCCCGATAAGGGACCCGAGGGGAGCCATTTTTTTTTAAATTAATTCGGTTCTTTTTATAATTTCTTCTTTGATAATGTTTATATTTTTTTAGAATTTTATATATTTATTATTATTATTATTGTTTTCTTTTATTTTCTTTTTAATTAATATATGTCTTTTTTTTTTCAATGATATTTCCATAATGTCTTTTTTCTTCTTTTTAGATTGTTTTTATTTTTGAAATATATTATGTTTCAATGTTTTTTCTTTGTCCTTTTTGGGGTAGTTGATTAATAACTTAATTGGTATTTTATTTTTTGATAAATTTTTTTTTATGAGTATTTTTTATTTTTTCTTTTATTACGTAGAGCAGTGTTTTATTGTTGTATTATTTTATATTTTTACATTTAATAAGTACTTTCTGATCACTTTTTCCTGAATTTTTATTTTTTGGAATGTCATATTTTTAATAATAAAATTCATAAAATTTGTTATTTTCCTATTTATTTAATTCAATAGGATAATGTTTGTATAATGTAACTATAGTATATTAGTAGTGAACCTTGTCATTTTTAGCAAAAATTGTCATAATAAGTAGATATTTGTTTCTGATTATATCGTAATGGCAAAATATATTTTTGTCAAGTTTTTTAAATTATTATTTTTTAATGACATATATTTTATCTGTATTGAAAATATTATTAAATGATGACATAAATATAAAAACTTAAAAAAAAAAAAAATTATTTTCCTAACGTTCAAATATTAATTTTATTATATTTTTTCTAAACTTGGCACAAAAAAAATAAAAATTTCATTATAAAAAATAGTGCAAAGGTAAAAAAAAAAAGGAAAACCCTTAAAAACCAAATATCTTAGGATGAAAAACATGTAGAGGAGTAAGACAACTTGAAAAATGGTTAAATACTCAACATTTAAAAAAAAAAAAATGTGCATGAAAATTTAAAGTGTCAAAAATATGCCTTAAAAAAAATATTGATGTTTTTCAAAATCTCCATTAAAATCAGCAACATTTTAAAAAATATATCCACACTTAATACATTAGAAAATTAAAAGTGTCAAAAATAAGTCCTTTAAAGAAAGCGGTTGACAGCGCATCAACACTTTTCAAAATTAGCATGAAAATCACTAACATTTAAAAACAAATGTTCATACTTAATACATAAAAAATTTTAAAGTGTTAGAAATATGCTAAAGAAAAAATGTGTATTCTGAATAAGCGCTTTTCAAAATCATATGATTTTTTGCTACCTCAAATAAGGAAGGTACTTAGTACAGTTCCTATTTCAAAGTTTACATTGTTCTAAGGTGGAGATTAATCCTTTGATTCCTCAAGATCACCAAAATTTTGAATTTGATACCATGGAAAGTAGTATTTCTTCAAGGGACACCTATCATCCTCTATCATCTACATCTCATGACCCTTTGTCCCTTGATTCACTTGATCAATCCACTCCACCAGTTAGTTCTTTAGATACTCTCAATTCTCAATTTACTTTCCCAAGTGGTTATCAAATACAAAGTGGTCACATTTCACAGGTAGAGCATTAGAAAGGTGAAGATACCTTTCATCTCTCTTCCCTATTTCAAATTCCTCTATGTCAAAATGATTCTTCTACATTCTTTGTTGATTGAGAATTTCAACATCTTGGCAATCATTAAAATGAAAGCAAAGCCCTTAATTATAATGAAGACTTGGGAAACCATCACCCTAACAAGAATGAATCCACTATTATGCATGTTGATGAGTGCCCAAGTAAATTGGTTGATCTCTTGTTTTCACAATAATACTTTCATTTGTAAAGCCTTGATCTAGAATCTAATTCGATCATAAAATAATTTCTCACAGGAATTTCATCCTCGGCACACTAGCCCTTATGTGGAAATGTGTTTAGTGAATCAATTGGTATATCATGTGCTTCTAATTCGCATTTTGATGAATTGAATTTGAAATACACACAAGGTGATAATGTTTCCCATGATGAAGAAGATTATATGAATATTGTTGAACATCTCTCTTAAAATTTGGGTAATCTATTTGGTGATGTTGGGACATCTGATGAGACTTATTCCAATAGATTTCATCTAGTTCATAATGTTCCTGCTGAAATTATTGATGATAGTTGTCTTCATGCAAATTCTAACTTGACCATTCCTTCCAAATTCAATAATTCAACATTTGAAAGTTTGGGGAATTGTTAGGAAATTGAGGCACTTAAATTTTGGTTGTTAGTTTCGTCAAGATCTCACAATCCTGATGAGGTCTCTGAACTAGGTCAAGCTAGAACTCTCTGTTGGGGCCTTCGTTTTGATTTTGCAAAGCTTTTGATTATTTTGGCGGGTCAAAGAATGAGGAGGAAATGGGTGGCGGTAGCAACGGTTAGCTTGTAGGGACACAACTAGACAGCAAAGCAGAAACAAGAAGTTGCGGAAAGGTGTTAATGGAAGACAAAGGCAATTGAGTAGACAAGAAGGAGGAGTGGTAGTCGAGGGAAAGAATAATCAATTGGGAACTAGCAGTCCAGGTTGCAAGGGGTAATATAAAAAGAGAAGGCCTGTAAGGAAGAGGAGTTGGTTTATTAGGTTGTTGTTGTTAGCGTTGCAGAGGAGATAGTTGGTTGCAGCAAAATGATACCAGAATGCCAAGACATAGCTGAGCAGGACCTTTGAGTTAGAGAACGAGCTTGTGAGTCTATAAACGTTTGTAATCACCTGTGGTGAATGCCGATATGTCCTATAATGTTTTACTATTGAATCAATATGAATTAAAGTTCAAACTAGTTGCTTAGCATAATGTGTATGAGTGCATATGATGTGGCGACCCACTTAAAATTTTAAAATGTCCTGTAAGATTCATGCATGTAGTAGTAATATCGAATAGTATGATGTTATCTTGATTATGTATGTGATGTTGTGTATCTATTATCGGTTAGTGCTTCCTTGACTCCATGACAAACCCTTCTTAGTTCTAGTCGCAGCACGCCTCGGGTGAGACTCCTTACCCCTTGGGTAAGGTGAAAACATTGACTTTGTCCTAGACTACAACAAACCATTGTTGGATATTTGCGCTTGAACCTAGGGTCTTTTCCCTTGATGACTCTTTCGTGCCAACAAATATTTTTGTTGTCAAGACCTGAAGTTACAAGAACTAGTTCGGAACATGGTGTCGAGGATATTCAATAAAGAGATTAGGGATTGGTGGAATCACAAAATAGATTAGTTTATAGCAGAGCAAGCTATCCACAGGAATCAATCGATCGGCAAGGTGAGTGAAGGGATTTTATATGCTTATGGTACCAATGACCAATATGAGATATTCTCGTGCAAATTCCCAGAAGACTTGTATAACTAGTTAAGAAGACTAAAAGGACAAAATCAGTGAAGGGGGTCAAAGTCAGCTCGCCGCAACTAGACTTCTTCAGATCTCATATTGCTCCAGCAGCTAGACAACGATCTAACCAGAGCAATCGATTTTTGGGTAAATACTATGGTGGAAGGATATATATTCGAGTTTGCCGCTAAAAGTTATCAATACTTTTCAAAGACAGGAGCGGTGTTTGGATCCGAACTAGGAGGAAGGATGATGAGGGAAGTGTCATTGTGGATTAAAATGTTTATGGTAGAAGAAGGAATACTTCCCTCACCTACCACGGAAATGATAGCATAAAAACCCAGTACCAAGGGAAGGACCTAAGGGGAGAATGCTACCGGTTGGGGAATAGAGATGTTGCTGAAGGGATGGATGTAGAAGGTTTGAAGAAAGCTAGAGACGTTAGAGCACATAGGAGAGCATTGCTAGCTGATAAGTGGAAAGCAAGAGTGATTCAGACTCTGAAGAAAATAATTATGGGACCCCACCAAGTAGGAGAGGTGATGTGAAAACCCCAAGAGGAAGGGGGAGGGAAAGAAGATGCAAAAGAGAGAAAGATCGAGAACAGGAGGTATAGGAGCCAAGAGGGTGAAGGATATCCTTCCTTACAGCCTTTAAAAGCGATAATGTAGGGGAAAATGTTGAGTAGGTATGAAGGGGAGAGAGAAGAGGACATGGGCAACGTCATGAGAATATTATTTGCCGAAGGAGAAGCATCAATTAGGAGTCAATTGCAATACCCCCAAGGTACAGGTAGCATCCCTCCCAACCTTCCCCTAGTACCTTACTATAATCCGAAGAAATTTGTTATTAAATTAGCCAAGGAATTACGGGTACACAATGTTCGTGAGAAATATAAGGCCAATTTTAATACTGGAAGTAACAAAGGAACCAGTGGGATTAATAACTTGGGGTTGCATGGACCCCAACATCCAGGGAACAAAGGGTTCATGTTACTAGCTCATACCCAAGTAAGCATGGTGGGATATTTACCAGATATCCAGAGTTTGTGTGGAAGGGAAACAAAGACGTGGAACAACACTCGTACCTCTGTGAAGCTATTTGGAGAGCACGAAAGACTCCAAACAACATCAAGACCGTTGAGTTCCAGACCACGTTGAGGGAGATAGCTCTGCGTTGGTTTATAATATGGGCGAAACAAAACCATAATCCCACAATAGATGATATCAAGAGAGGATTCGTGCAGGAATTCAAAGTACCTCAAACAGACCAGCAAGGGCTATCGGAACTATGGGAGATCAACCATAAGGAGGGTGAAACTACTTGGGAACTCATGCAAAGGTTTAAGGATGTCATTGCTAAGCTGAGTTACACTCTAGACCTGAATCACCAGTGGGACTGGTTCATCAAGGCAGTCTTGCCCCTTACAAGAATGCCACTGATGCAACAAAAAATCGGAACTCTCCAAGATGCTTTGCAATAAGAATCACACATAGAGGCCATGGCTAGATATCCTCATGAATATCGGGGAGGAACAGGTTTTTAGGATCCGTCAATCATGGGCCTTCATAATCAAATCGCAACTTTAACGAAGAAACTAAAGGATCTTCAACTAGTGTGACAGCTAGACCCAACGTATGGTGCACACATTGCGTGGTGGAGGTACATTTCACAATAGAATGCCCAAGGTTGCGAGGAATTAACCATTTGGGGTAGTTTATAGGATTGTCAGGGACCCCACCAACCACAGGATTTGTGGCAGTAGGAACGTAAGGATTTTTTCCTAGACGAAATAACCGGGACTATTGCGATATTTGTAGAATGTAGGGACATCTGCCACGGATGTGCCTGATACTGCAAAAGTACTCCAATATCCCTAATAAAAACTACTGTGAGTTTTTTGCATCTACAACACATCACACTCACCAGTGTCGAGCACTTGATGCTCTAGAAGAATGGCTGGACAGGTCGACATTCAGGATTAATGATTCAAACTAGGGAGGATAAGGAGGAATAATGGGAGGGAGAGGCCTCGTAAGATGTCACAACTGTGACTTGGAAGGACAAGTCGCTAGGGAATTCCCACTTCCTAGGAGACCATGGTGCTCACAATGCAGAATTAACACTCATGCCATGGACGATTGCCCAAAACTCATTGGAAAGTGGGAAGAAAGGACCAGACAAAGGGGGGCTAACCTGGTTAATGTCAAACCTCGTATCAACCACGATATTCCCGCTACCAATATTAATATAGTTACAAGAGGAGGAAATAAAATGGGGGAGGATCGTAGTATGACAAACCCACCCTTCATTGTTAAAGCAGCATCTCCAAAGAAATCATATCAGCCTGAGCGCCAAAAGCAGTATTATCACGAAGCAGCTAAGTTATTCGAGGGGATGACCGAGATGAAGGAAGACTAGAGACAGAATGTTCATGTGCTTGTTTGCAACATCCAATTGAAGAATGGTTTAAATTATTCCTGCAGATTGTCGAAGATGAACACATGTTAAAGGAGCTGTGAAGAAGTTGAAAGGTTGCATTATCAGTGGAGGAAGAGGAAGCGGAACAATCACCTTCAAACCTACTATGAAAGCATTCCATAAGTCTGAGGTGGAACAAGAAGAGAAGTAGAAAAGAATTATGAATTAATTCTCAGGTTACAGGATTCCAAATCAGTGACACAATGCTAGACCAGGGATCGGATGTAAACATCCTACCTAGGAAAACATGGGAGGCAATGGGGAAGCCACAACTGAAATACTCACCAATTCAACTAGGAATGGCGAACCAGTATTATATACTACCCATTGAAAGGCTAGAAAATGTAGAAGTAGATGTGGCGGGGGTGAAGACACACACTAAATTTGAGGTTATTGATATAATGTGAGATAAGGACCCATACCTAGTGCTCCTTGGGACCGACTAGGCCTATGAAAACTATGTTGTCATCGACTTAAATAAAGAGTTGATGATTTTCGAAGCAGAAGGAAGGAGGGTGATCCAACCCTTGGACCCTTCTCAAGGACCTAGGTTCATAAAACTTGTAGATGACAGGGATGATCCAGGGATGCTAGACCAGCAAGATGGAAAAAGGGAAGATTACATAAATCTTACTGTAGGAGGATCTGTCAACTGGAGAAGTATTCAAAGCTCAGAGACTGGTTCAAAAGTTGCATGGGACACATGGCAGCAAGGTGGATATGAACTAAACACTAGACGTTGTGCAATGATAAGTTGAGTTAATTAGATGGGAACAGAGCTAAGTGACTATCCCAAGTACTACGAGGTTGAACCGATGGACGTCTTCTTGAAAAACGTAGCTAGAGAAATGAGGGAAGATCAAAAGATTCCTTTTCTTGATATCACACTCTTGGCAACACCAGCAAGATAGTGGAGAACACACCACAATGCACTGCAAAACTGGGAAGCCATCAAGCAAGCCAAGAGGGGAAGGTTTACCCAGGATGAAGATCGACTGCAAGATAATGTGAAATACATAGGGAATTCAAGTCCTGAGAGGCACATCGAGGACTGCATAAAATGTTGGAAAAGTGAGGGAATACCAAAGGAACCATGGGTACATATATTCATACATACCCTATGAATTGTTCCTCGAGCTTGGTACATACAAGAGGAACTCCATAGACAAACAGTGGATTGGGATGTTTTGGAGGCACAGTTCGTTAGCAGATTTTCATTGAGGGGTGATGGTGAATGCATGACTGAGACACTCCAGGCAATAAAAGAGTTATGTTCGCCCTAGGACAGTTAGTTGAAGGTTTTCCTCACAAAAGTTTTCTATAGTGTCTATATGACATGGATTCTCTAGAATATGTGACCTACGATAAGGTGGATGCAGAGTTGGATGAGGAGGGGTTAGATGGATTGAGACACCTGACCTTCGAGGAAACAAAAGGAGAGAGAGACATCCAAGAAATTCCCTCAAGAGAAGGTGCTCACCTTCTACTGATGAAGATGAGAAAACAAAATTTTGGGATAGAGGATAACCCAAAATGGCGTCTATAGGAGGTTATTGGGATGAACAGACTACAAAAGAAATTTTTGACCTATTACAGGAGTATCAGGACTTGTTTCCAACATCAGTAGCAGAGCTAAATGGGATAAAAGGAGACATAGTGGAGATGAAGATCTTTCTAGGACCAGATGCTAGTCCAGTAAATCACAAACCATATAGACTGAATCCAAGGGTGAAGGCGAAGGTTAAAAAGGAAATTGACAAAATGCTAGAAGCCAAGATTATATTTCCGATAGATGAAGCAGAGTGAATAAGTCCAATAATCATACAAAACAAGAAGGATGCGACCGACCTTATGGTCTGCGTTGATTACATAAGTCTCAACAATGCATGCGTACATGACCCATTCCCGACACCTTTTAGTGATGAGGTCCTGGACAGCGCGATCAGTAATGAAGCATATTCATTTACAGATGTATTCTCGAGCTACCAGCAAGTTTGAATAGTTGAGGAGGATAAAAGGGAAACAACTTTCACTACCAAATGGGGATAATACGAATACAACATAATTCCATTCGAATTGAAGAATGCACCAACAGTCTTCTCAAGGATTGCCATTGCTACATTCTGAGATTACATTCAGAGGTTTCTAAAGGTTTACATGGATGACTGGACAGTATATAGCCTACTAAAGAAACACACCAGCTTGCTAAGGGTTATGTTTGAAAAGTGTCGACAACTGCAAATTTCCTTAAACCTCAAGAAGTGTATTTTCACGATCCCGTTTGGGACGCTGTTAGGACATATTGTCTGTAAGGATGGAGTATGCATAGACCTAGTGAAGGTTACGGTAATTGTCAACATGGAGCTGTTGCACATCGTAAAGCAACTGAGGTCCACCCTAGGCCATACGGGGTATTACCAGCGCTTCATCAGGAACTATGCGTCAATCACGGCCCCAATGGAAAATTTAATTAAAAGGAAGGAAGAGTTCTTTTGGACTGAGGATTATCAAACAACAGTGAACATATTAAAAGAAAGAATGGTAAGCACCTTGATCCTTGTCTATCTAGATTGGAACAAAATTTTTCATGTGCACATTGATGCGTCAGGGATAGCATTAGGAGCAGTCTTAGTGAAACCAGGGGAGAGAAATATGGATCATCTGGTGTATTACGCCAGTAGCAAGTTGTCAACTGTAGAAATGAATTATACGACAACTGAGAGGAAGGCCTTGGCCATGGTTTATTCACTCCAAAATTTCAGGCACTACTTGTTGGGAGCATTATTCAAATTCTTCACAGACCATTCCACACTAAAATACTTAGTGAACAAACCAGTCCTAGAAGGAAGAATATGTCGATGGTTATTGCTATTCCAGGAATTTACTTTCAAGGTGGTCATAAAACCAGGTAGACTGAATGTGGGGCCATACCACTTGTCACAACTGGAGATAGGAAATAACGGAGGAGCATTTGATGATCGATTGCCTGATGTCGACTTATTCAGAATAGAGGCAGTCCTAGATCACCAAGAAGAGATCGCCACATTATTGACAACAAGTCATTGCCCAGAAGGATATACAGTAACACAGAAACAGATCTTAATAGTGAGGGCAACAGACTACCAACTGATCATAGGACACCTCTACAAAATAGGCTTAGATCAAATATTAAGGCGTTGCATACTTCGACATGAAAGAGAAAATGTATTATGGGAATGTCATGCAAGAGTCAGAGGAAGCCATGTAGGAGGTAAAGCCACCGCAAGGAAGATACTGCAAGTAAGGCTATGGTGGCCAACCATTCACAAATATTCTAAAGAATATGTTAAAAGTTGTGATGTCTATCAAAGAGTTGGGAAGTCATCCCGATGGGATGAGCTACCTTCAAATCCCATTCACACGCTGAAAAACTTTGAGAAATGGGCAATAGATTTCATTGGAGCCATTACACCACCAGAAAGGAATTCATGGGCAAGATACATAATAACCGCAGCTGAATACCTCACCAGGTGGGCAGAAGCAGCACCCGTCAGGGACTGTACAGCAAACACCACCGCAAGGTTTATTCTCGAGAAAATAATCTTGAGGTTTGGATGCCTGAAGAGTCTCACAAGTGACAGAGGAACGCATTTTATAAATGAAACTATTGAGGCTCTTCTGAAGAATTTCATGATTCAGTACAACAAAAGTAGTCCATATCATCCAAAGGCCAACAACACTGTTGAAGGATTCAAAAAATCTTGAGAAAGGTCTAACAAATATTATATCAGCCAATAAGGATGACTTGGATGAGATAATACTAGCAACTCTATGGGCATATAGAACAACAGTGAAGATACTTCATAAACAAACTTCGTTTCAGCTACTATACAGAAAGGAAGCAGCAGTACCAACAGAGTTCATAATACCAAGCATGTTCATATCTGAAGCAACGAGAATGATAGACAATAAGGCATTGAGAGAAAGATTGAGTCAGCTAATGGAACTTAACGATTCCTGGTTCCTGGCCAAGTTTCATCAGTCAATGGAGCAGAGAAGGCAGAAATCTTGGAACAATAGGCATATCAAGAAGAATACATTCGAAGTTGGGGATCAGGTACTACTATATGACAACAAGTTCTGGAAATTCCTAGGGAAACTACAGATGCACTAGTTGGGCTTGTTCATTGTTGCAGAAATCAGAGATTTTGGAGCAGTAAGATTAGCACAACTGGACAATATCATGCTGCAGGGATGGATATGGCACACACCTCAAGCCCATCAACAAATCATCAAACACAAATTCAAGATGAAGAGGGTCTCATAAACGAGCCCGCAAGTAGGTAGGAGGAATAAGAGTTAGTGATTCATGTTAAGTAGCTAGTTAGAGTCATGAATTTTATCATTTTCATAAAAATAAGAAAAGTGGTCAATAAGGTTGCGGCAATAATATCATCATGCTACAACCCATTTGTGGTCGGGGGGAAAAAGTAGAATTATTAGTCGCGCATGCAATCATAGTCAAGAAGTTACACGTAGGAAGATGTTTTTTTAGTCTTTATGGTCACACGTTGCATCTGTCCTTTCTGTCGTACCAATAGTCATTTCCATAATAAGTAACCAATAATTCCACTGTCAAGTAGGAGTCGTAAAATCTTTTCCCGTTAAGAACAAGTTTAGTTAATAAATAACCCCATCATGGAAAAATTAATACGCCATACAGCCCACTTTGTCCTTTCCCGGTCCACATCACGGTTATGAGGTCCAAGTCAGCCGACAACGACAAAGTATGGCTAGAACACATGGGGGAAAGTTGTCAAAGTAATTATTTGTTGAGGTCTAGTTAGGAAATGTTGTGCCAAGCCTGGCTACTTAACTTGCAAGATAATGAAGGAAATTATAGAGTTCTAATTTCATATAGCATAAGAAATCTAGGATTGCTCTGAAGAACAGTTGAAAAAACGTAGAAGTGTGAAACCTCAGGTGACAATTGTTTACCAGAGATGCAAGGAGATAGCAAAGGGAATTGTCTCAGTTCCACAATATCAGTTAGAGGAACGAATTGCATTGGTCGACAATTTGTATGGGAAATATGATAAGGTGATTCTAGTCGAAAACGACCTTACAGATTGCTTCCAATTCCCAACTCTGAAGAGAAAGGTTTACATAGAAGACATCTAAAAGGATGATGGCACCAATACTTCCAAAGTTAAGGAGTATTTAAAAGGATTACATAGGTCAACCTTAATCAATTTGAGAATCCTACATGTTTTCGGCACTCAGTTTGTCGCCACATAATGTACTAAACTCATGGAAAGTAGAATGCATGGGGGATCATTGTGGCTTTAAAAAGAGTACCCCATTTATGTAGACAATATTCATCATCTAACAGGGTTGTCAGTTGGAGGGAACGTAGTCAACACAACATTCTAGGCAGGTGCTAAAAGAGCCAAGAAGCAGGGTGAAGATAACTACTATGAAAGATATGGAACTGAACATGGGTGGAAGAGGAGAAAAGCTTGATATGATAAACAAAGTCGACATTGGATTTTCCTACTACATCATAGCAAGAAAAACCTTGAGACACTTCTCGAGAAACGAATGCACGCTGGATGCAATGTCGATTGCAGAACATTGTTGCAAAGGGGAGGTACTAAACTGGTCTTCTTTTATTCTTAATGCACTTTTTGAAGCATGTAAAGATGTGTATAGGTGGAGTACCAATTTTCTATTTGGGTACATTCTGATGTCTTTCGCAATGTGGAAATGGAGGTTGCCGAGAGAGAGGGAAATTATTCCCATTGTCAAAAGACAACCGATAGCACTCTGTTATGAACCATGGAGAGTGTCAGGGGATCCAAGCATGAAAGAGATAAATGAAATGACGTTCAGAGATTGGTATGAACTAATGCTAACTACAGTAAGGTTGACGCAGAGGATACCTAATACTCTGTTGGATGAATTTTCAAAAGAAGTCTAGTTTGGAGCCTCACATGCGCACACATACCTTAGACCACGGTGTTTCCATCCAAAGACATTCAAGAGGAGGCTACATAGGTTCATTCTGACTACAATGACACTGCAGACTGAGGTGGGATCATGGTCGAGGGTGGCTTACGAGATTACTGATGAGAAATACAACTATCTGTTTGGGGCCTTAAAGAAACAGGCACAAGGGGGAGATGCAGCAGAAAGAGGCCAACCGAAGATGTCCTCCACCCGATGGTGCTTCAAATGGAGGAGAAAATGTTCGCACTGAGGCAAACAATTACAAGTTTCAAAGGCCAATCAGGTGAGAGTAACCAACCCTTGCAATTTCAAGGTTCCACTATGTTTTCACCCATCATCACAACTCTGTTGGCCATGAAACTCCCCACTAGAATTTCTCACACTCCATCCCAACCAACAGTCCCCAAGCCGAAGAAGAAAAAAATCGTTCACAGTCCACCCATTAAAACGCTGAGAACTGCTCCACCAACTCCAATTGTCGACCTTGCTGATGAGGTCAAACACTCAGTTTTTTCATCCTCCATAATCGAACAAACTCCTCCCACCACCTCCACTACCTTACATTAGTTGTGGGACTCCTCCCCGCACAAAGCCTCCACCTCCACGACCCTGTCAGAAACCCTCATGTTTGACTGAAAATGAACAACTATGGGAATAGAAGCTGAGTCAATAGAGTGGGATAAGGGTACCACTTCTGCCAGTGGTTCAAAGCTAGCATCACTGGCATCACTACTTCTTAGGTCGGACCCACTACAAGGGGGAAGCCCCGACACTGTTCTGCAAGGAAAAAGGAGTGAACCATATCGTCCACTTTTTCCTATAAATATCCCAATGGTCCTGAACCCTAGCATTGTTCTCCCTACTCCCCAGTTAACTTCATAGTCACAACATGTTTATTTGCTCGTCTCCCACTCCAAAAAATCCATAGCAAGTAGCCTACCCATACAACAACATTTCCCAGAGCCCAGCACAATGCAAGTTGACACACTACAACACTGGTCGTTGGCGCAACTATTTACATTTATATAGCAAGCAACACAAAGGGCCAAAAATATCCATAAGGATCTGGCCAAGGAGCATGAGCAGCAGATAAAGCAACTATCGGAGGTGACAGAAGAGTGATATCACTTAAGATGGGAAAACACAAATTTACAAGCCGAGGTTGACCATGCCATGTAGAGATTCCAATCGTTATGGCCAATGATCATTGATGCCAACACAGAGGCTCCAGCGGACATCAAAATCTACACACTGGTAAGCTATTGTGATCATATCCAAGTGGCATGCTCGAATTTAGTAGCCACTAATGCCAACATGAAACAGAAACTGGAGAGGGTAAGATCAGCATTGTCGGACCTAGTCGAGATGTATGTGAGGATTGTCAAAGAAAAAATCATCGAAGTAGAATAAAAGAAGAAAGAACTAACCGATGCTCTCGTGGATGGCTACGCCCTAATGAACAAAGTCCATGATTGGCCAGGAACCCTGATGCTGAAAAATCACCTATTATACCCCATGAGAGAGAGGATATAGGCATTATTCACTAGCACAAAGGACTGCACAGATTTTGCCCACCTATAGCAAATCAATGACCATATCGACGCAATCTAGGACCAAGTCAATTAGATAAAGGAATACTTAGCAAAAACTAAGACGGTGATTAGAGACCTGTGCCCACCAGTCTATACACAGGTTCTCACTCTAAAGGAGGTTTGTGACACAAGCGGAAAATAATGGGATAATCTAAAAAGCCAATGGCCAATGGATTTAACATCTAATATATCCAAGGACTTCACTCAACGAGCTAACACAATCCTCACCAGATGGGAAGCTGCCATTCAGAGGTACAAAGAATTTAGGTAGAAAACCACACAGTTGTTCCGAAGTTGGAGCCTTTGTTTGAAACGGGTAGCCTCAGAAGGAGGAAATTGCAATAGGAGAAGATGCCACCCTACAAGCAGTGACCAAAACAAAAGAAGCACCATCCCAATAGTCAATGGAACCAGCACAACTGATAGTGTAGCCACCAACCGAAGAACCCATGGAGATACTAGCAGGGCCGGCTGAGATCAAAATGAATTGACTCAAGGAAGAGTCAAGGAATTTTGGGCGGGGCTTGTTGGGGCCTTTGTTTTGATTTTGCAAAGGTTATGATTATTCTGGCTGGCCAAATAACGAGGAGGAAACAGGTGGTGGAAGCAACAGTTAGCTTGCAGGGAGGACAGCTAGACAGCAAAGCATAAATAGGTTGTTATATAGGGGTTGCAGCAAGGTGTTAGTGGAAAACAAAGGCAGTTGAGCGAAAAGGAAGGAGGAGTGGCAGCGGAGGGAAAGAACAGTCGAGTGGGAAATATAAGTCCAGGCAGCAGGGGAAATATAAAAGGAGAAGGTTCGTAAGGAAGAGGAGTTGGTTGATTAGGTTGTTGTTGTTGGTGTTGCGGAGGAGATAGTTGGTTGCATGAGAATAGTACCAGAATGCTGAGACATAGTTGAGTAGGACCTTTGAGTTAGAGAACGAGCCTATTAGTCTGTAAATGGGTACTCGTTGTAATCACTTGTGGTGAATGCCGATATGTCATGTAATTTTTTATTGTTGAATCAATATGAAGTAAAGTTCCAACTAGTTACTTAGCATAATGTGTATGAGTGCATATGATGTGTTGACCCGCTTAAAATTTTAAAATGTCCTGTAAGATTCATGCATGTAGTAGTTTCTATGTATCGGATAGCATGTTGTTATCTTGATTATGTATGTGATGTTGTGTATCTTTTATCAGTTGGTGCTTCCTTGACTCCATGATGAACCCTTATTAGTTCTGGTTGCGGAACGCCTCGAGTGAGACTCCTTACCCCTTGGGTAAGGTGAAAATGTTGGCATTTTCCTAGACTACAATGAACCATTGTTGGCTCTCCACACTTGAACCCAGGGTCTTTTCCCCTTTTGACTCTTTCATGCCAATACTCTCCCACATAATTCTTTTCTCAACATTGTTTCATTGTATCTAACCTTATTCTTGAAGGATTTCAAACATTTTCAATTTAACTATGTTAATCCTCAAGATAGAGTTAAATATTCTTGTTTGGTTGATTCTTCTTTATGAGAATCCGTTGTATCAAATTCAAAATTGGAGCACATACCTTTCATAGATGTCTATAGATTTGAAATATTCTATCTTGATTATCGAGACAAAGATCATCATTCCCCAAAATATTTCTCCCTATCAAATTCTTCCATGAGAAATCAACTACTCATCATTCTTGTTTGTGCTTTGGAGCCAATCATTTCCTGGAACACTCAATCCTTTTGAGTAGCATTCAATGCTTCAATCATTTGGCAGATCAAAACCATCATGATGATATGGATGCTAAATTTTATTTGACATATACTTCTAACCTTTTGTCAACATGTTATTCTAATTGGTTTCCCATACTTACAAGGCTAACAATTTTTTTTAGTTCCTCAAGCTTTTGTATTACTAGTCTGGTATGGAATTGGACACAAAGGGAACCAATCAAGAATTAAGAGTCTTATGTGCTAACTCAACAATCTGATCATAACACTAGTTCTAACAACTATCACATGATTAATCATCTTCCCACTAGTATATCTCATGATAGTTGTTTTGCATCGATTGATCTTGTTGAACTCATTGATATCAATGATTTATCATTTCAATGTTCAGACACTTGTCAAGTAGTTGAGGAAATTTAGCCTCTATTGATGGTTATGTCAGGTTCTCACTATATTGATAAGGTTTTTGAACAACATTAGGTTATCTTTCCTTTACAACATTCTCCTCTTGATTCTATTATATTAATTGCAAGCTCATTTTATCAAGAGTTTCAGGGTTTTCAAAAGGATGGTTTCAAATTCCATGATCAAATATGTGATTGGCTGGAAACATCTTACTTAGAAAGCTCAGTTGTAAATAACAGTTTTGATCTTTCTTGATGTTTACTAAGGTTGAAAACATGGACAAAGGTAAATCCATAAGAGGCTTACAAGGTTTTTATGAATGTTGTACATCAAAAAGGTAAGGCTGAAAATTAGTTAAAGTTAGCTATTATGGAACATCTTTCTACTAATAGGAAAGACATTCAACTTATTCTGCAAGGTATTCAGGTTTTCATCTTTATTTTTGCACATCATTTTATATTAATTCCTTGTATCCTTGTACTTGCAGGTCGGGAGAAGCTTCGGTGGCTACATTGGAAATTTCACTTCAATTGGTCCTGACCTTCTATCTCGTTAGATTAGGAGTAGGTCACATTGCATTTTAGTTTTCTTTTGCATTGGACCTTGCATTTATCTTTGCATCTAGTTTTTTCATTTTATTTTTTTCTTGTTTGTCGTCTTGCATACTGCTTTTATTTTAGCCTTACATTTTTCTTGTTCCCTTTCTTTGCTTTTCTTTTTATGGCAATGCATGAAAATTTCTCTTGTCTAGCTCAAGAGAACAATGTGGTAAAGTTTTAAAAGGGAAATTTTGATGACAAGAAACTCTTGGATAATATGTTACATATGCTTAATGACTACTTCTAGAGACTATGCAAGAACTACTCTCAAGGATTTCTCAGTGCTTGTCTTTAAGGGTAATCATTGACTACTGAAATTTCCAAAAGAGGGTGCACTTGAGAGTGCATAAAAAGGGTAAGCATGTGTAACCAAGTGGCTAATATTTTTTTTTAAGTGATCAACTCACACCTAGAAATAAGTGTCACTTTGTTGTCATTTTAAGGTATACATGTTTATTTTAGGTACTGAGTATTCCTTTATCTTGTGTCGATGTTATTTGAGTGTGAGGTCATTGTTTCGGGACTTGTTTGCATGTTTTGTTCTCTCTTGTATCATTGGTACCAAACTTAGTCATTTTTCCAAACTTCCACTTTTTGTGCAACTTTCCATCTTTCCTCCCTTCTCAAACTGTGAATTGCATAGTCTTACGTCATAGAGAACCACCCTTTCTTCTTGGAACTCTGCACTTCCCAGTCACTTCCTCCAAGGACTGTGCATTGCGCAATCATAGTGCTTAGCCTCTACCACTTGTCCCTGAAAATTGCAAAATATTTCTCCCAATAAATATTCCATTACGCTCTATGTAGTCTTAGTCAATAATCAAACCTCACTTCCTCCTTGACCTACACGACTGCGCAATCACATGGCTCACTCTTCCTTGAACTACACATTGTGCAATCACAGTGAGAAAGCCTTCCTCACTATGTTACTATTTCCCTCAACTATGCAGTTTTTTCTCCCATTCCCTTAGCCATTTCACATCGCGTAGTCACATTGACTAGACTTTCATCACTGCCTCTTGGAACTGCACATTATGCAATCCTTGAGCCTCCTCCTCAATACCACACTTTGTCACGGTTTCAACCAGTGAATTGCATGAAGAAGTTAGACTAGGAGATTTACAAATTGATGTCATATTTTCATGAGTGAATTTCATCTGCAGATACTATATCTTGACATGATAGGATGATGCTCAATGAGGATGCCAAGGAGTTCATGCAAGAACACGCTTGTGAAGTTAAAGAGACAAAGAGACTATCAAGCAAGAAGATGAAGGGACACTAGATCATGATGGAATATTGAAAATCAAAATCACAAAGAAGACTCCATGTCATCCAATCTCTGGGAGGATGAATATGAAACACATCAAAGACTTATCATGAAGATGCAAGGGAGGTTACTAAGGAGAGGATACAAGAGAGCATTTATGAAGAAGCAAAAGGAGGAGCCATCATGGAAAAAATGAAAGAATATTGGACCAAGATAAAGGCATGACAACTCATGCTAACTTGGAAGGTTTTGACACTCATCTAGACCCTTTGGAGGTTGAAGATAAAAAACAAGAAAGGATCTATCATGAAGAATATACAGAGATGGTAGCTAGGAGAAAGGCTTGGCCAAAAAAAATCACAATGAAATTCCATGTCATCAATTCCAAGTCATGGTTTATCCGAGTGTCATCACAAAGTCATATGTGTCAATGTATCTCACCACATGATTTTTGGATTGTAATTATTGTATTTCTAAAATGAGAAAATGTAAAATGTGTGAAATGCCAAGGGTCCCACATGGAATGTGAAAAGTCACTAGAAAATTCTAGAATCATTAGAAGTTAAAAGATCACATAGGAATTTGAAAGTCGTAGAGGGAGCTCAAGAGTCACATGGGAGGTGAAGAGTCACCTAATTTGCTATAAATAAACCCTCACAGCTCAACAAAGAGGACTTTGGAGTTTGGACTTTTCACCTTGGCTTCTCTAGTTTGGCATAGGAGAGAAGATGATTCTTTAGAGGAGAAAGTGGTAACTTAATGTTCCACTATTTGGGCTACTATGGAAACATTGTAATTGTGTATCTTGGGACTTTCACTTAAAATTGAAGCTCTAAATGTCGTGAATAATTGTGGACCTATTCTTTCATTGTTTGTGGTGTATGTTTATGTTAATACATACTAGTGAAAATGAACTATTTCGTTGGTTTTAGTACGCATCTTGTTGAATTCCCATTGTTACTTGATTTTATTATCGTTGTTATCTTGTGAACTACTTTGCAAGTTAATAAATGATTTTCATTTCATGCTCTTGTGTCTCTCTTTTAGGATAGTACTATTACTTTTCTTATAGAGTCTCACTTTTTCTTTCCTTATCATCAAAGCACCTTATATACATTTTTATTACATGCCTTGTAGTTTCAACTTACTTGCTTGTTTCAAAGATTATTTGTATAATCTCTTATGGTTATAATTGTAGCCAAGGCAAATTCCTAAGGATAATGTAAATTGACATTATTTTCCAGTTGGGTATCCTACTCCAAATGGTGTGAGGTCTAATTGGTACTTCATATTGAGGAGACCCCCTTGGTTGATATATTTCTAGTACCATTAGCAAGGTTATTACTAGGAAAAGGGACTAAGATTATGGGCCAAGTGAATGTGGGACTTAGGATAAAGGGGGTCCAAACCTAGGGACAAATGGTATTAATATGCCTAGGGGTAGGATTAGGGCCCTAGGGTAGAGGAGATAGGGAAGTAATTTGTCCCTAAAGTAGAGGGGAGAGGGAAGGAATATGGCCCTAAGGAAAAGGGTCTAGGGGAACATGAGATGAGGATTCTCTCTCTCCATTCTTGTCTCTCTTCCAACTGGGCCTCTCTCTACCTCCCTCCATATAAATCTCTCTATATTCCCTCCCTTCCTTTCTCCCTCCCTATCTCTCATCTCCTCCCTACCACCTTCTCTC
>APFE030707347.1:195428-207359 GCA_000404065.3 Pinus taeda | reverse complement strand
AGAGAGAGACCTCTCTCTCTCTTCTCCCCCCTCTCTTTCCCTCTCTTTCTTGGTCCCCCCTTTACTACTAACCCCTTCCATTATGCCCCTCTATCTTCCTCCTCCTTCTCTCTCACTATGTCCCCCTTTATCTTCCTCCCTCCCATTGTCTCCTAGTTTATATTACCCTTCTTCCCTCTCTCTCCTATCTCTCTCTGCCCATTTATCTCCCACCACCCTCTCTCTCTCTCCTACTTTCTCACTCTCCCCTCTCCCCTCCTTCCCCTCTATCTCTCTCATGCTTTCTCACTCTCTTTGGCTCTCTCCCTATTTATCTCTCTATGTCTCTCTCAATATCTCTCTACATATCCATATTCCCCTCTTTCCTTCCTTTGATATCTCTAACTCCTTCCCTCTCTCTCTCTTTATCCCTCCCTTCCTTTTTGTCTTCTCCACATCCTCTCTCTCACCCCCTTCTCACTTTTCCCTCTATCTCCATCCCTTCATCACTCTATCTCCCTCTTACTCTCCACCTCTCTCTCTCTCTCTCTCTCTCTCTCTCTCTCTCTCTCTCTCTCCCTTCTCCATATCTCTCCCTTCATCCCTCTCTCTCCCATCTCCTTCTGTCTCACCTCCACCCTTCTATCCTCCATGCTCCCTATATCCCTCGCTCCTTTTATCTCTCTAACTTCTCCTCTCTCCTTTAGAAGGGAAAAGAGTGGTAGAGTGGAGAGAGAGGGAGGGATGGAGGGAGGGAGAGGGACAAGGGAGAGATAAAGTAGAGGGAGGGGAAGGAGAGAGAGAAATAGGGGGTGGAGAGGCACATAGAGATAGTGAGGGTGGGAAATATATGGAGTGATATGGAGGGAGAAGGAGAGAGTGAGTGAGAAATAGAGAATGGGAGAGGTAGGGATGGAGAGATAGGTGTAGAGAAAGAGAAAGAGAGAGTGAGAGTGAAAAAGATAATGAGAGAGAGAGAGAGAGAGAGAAGTGGGAAGTGAAAGGAGGTATAGAAGGAGGTAGGGAGAGAGGAGTAGAGGGAGAAGGGGGAGAGAGAGAGAGAGAGAGAGAGAGAGAGAGAGAGAGAATGAGAGGGAATGAGAGATAGTGGGATGGAGGAGGAGAGAAATGGAGAAACAAGAGAAATTTGGAGAGAGAGAGAGAGAGATGGGGAGATAGAAAGAGAGAGAGAAAAAGAGTCATGGTGCAATAGAGAGAGAGGAGGTAGGGGGTGAGAGAGAAAGTTAGAGAGAGAGAGGTGGGGGAAACTAGAAGGGGGGAGTTGGGATGGGGGACGAAGGGAGGGGGAGATAGAGCAAAGGAGAGAGGGGTTGTTTGTGAGAGAGGGAGGGAGAGAAGGCGAAAGGGGGGGAAGGAAGCAGAGAGTGAAAGGGAGAGTGCAAGGTGGAGAGAAAGAGAGAGAGGGGGGAGAGAAAGGAATGGAGGAAGAGAGAGAAAGAGAAGGATAAAATGTGGGGTGAGGAAGGGAGTGATAGTATCAAAGCTAGAGAGGGTTGAAGGGAGAGGCAAGGGAGATAAATAAATTGAAGGGGGGAAAGTTGGGGGGGGTGTGTGAGAGAGAGAGTGAGGGTGGGAAAGACATTAATATATGATGGAGAGAGAGAGACGGAGAGAGGGAGATAAAGAGTTTGGAGAGAGAAGGAGATGATGGGAGAGGGAGGGAGGGAAGCGGGGAGAGGGGGAGAGAGGGAAGTAGGTGAAGGGTGAGGGAGGGAAGCAAGGAGAGTTAGAGAGGGCCAAGGAGGGAAACAAGTAGAGGGGAAGGGAGGGAAGCATGGAGAGTGGGAGAGGAGGAGAGGAGGAAGTAGGTAAAGGGAGAGAAGGTAGAGGTGAAAGAGAGAGATAATTGGGAGTGAGGGATAGTGGGGGGGGGAGATGGAGGGAGGGAGGGGGTGAGAGGGAAAGAGAGAGAGAGAAAATGGTGAGGGATGGAGAGGGAAGAAAGGGAGAGATAGTGAGTGGGGACATGCATGTGTAGAGAGATAGAGAGAGACAAAGAGAGATTGGTTGGGGATGAGGGGGAGGGTGGGAGTGAGGAAGGGATTAAGGGAGGGAGAGTAATGAATATGTAGAGAGTAGGGGAGAAAATGAGTGGGGAAGAGAGATACATAGATGGAAGGTGAGAGGGAGAGAAAAGGGGGTGGAAGAGATGAAAAGTGAGTGAGTATGTGTGTATGTGTGTGTGTGTGTGTGTGTGTGTGCACGCGAGAGATAGAGAGAGGTGAAGGGATGGAGAGAGGGAAAGAGGGAGAGTCAATGATTTCCCAATAGGAGTGTGTACATGTTTCTATTGGGTAAAATTTGTTGTCTAATAGGAATGTGCGCATGTCCCTGTTGGGTGATTTTTTTTCCTAGTCAACTAGAACACAAGTGCATTCCTATTGGTTAATTACAAGAATGCATGTTGAGTAAAAGAATTCCCAATAGGAATGCATATGTATCCATATTGGGCATTTTTATCAAATAGGAATGTGGACACATTAACAACTCTAGCTTATATCTTTGCTACATATATCTTTACTCTAGTGTATGTATTTGTATAATTGGTTGCTTCTTATATAGGTTTGGGATGACAAAGATGGTGGTTTGGGCTACAAATACATGAAAACCTCTTTATATCTCTATTTTTTATTAGACAAATCAGTCTTAAGATACATCCCTCTTTTGTTTTTGCCATAGCTCTTTTATTTATGTGGTGTAATTGTTTTTCAAGGTTTGCATTGCCACTAACATGTAATTAGCTTACATCTACCCATGACTAAGGGGGTAATGGTCATATAAAGGCATGTAATATAGGTTTGGGATGACAAACATGGTGGTTTGGGCCGCAAACACATGAAAACCTCTTTATATCGTTATTTTTTACTAGACAAATAAATTTTAAAATATATCCCTCTTTTATTTTTATTATAACTCTTTTATAATTTTGGTGTAATTTTCTTCCAAGCTAACATGTCATTAATTTACACTCACCTATATGGAAGGACTAGATAAATTAATCTTAAGAAACATTCCTACCTTTTCCATGACTCTTTTATTTATATAGTGTAGTTGTTTTTCGAGAGTTACATTGTCACTAAAATGTCATTAACTTGCACCTACCCATGTGTAAAGAGATAATGGCCATATAAAGACATGCAAGACATGAAATCTAGAGTTATAATAGTAATTTGATCATGAGTAACTCTAAACCCCAAACCCAACTCCACATGAAATTTGAATGAATGATAACTAAATTCTATACAAACCAACTAATATACCTCTTATAAATAATATAAAATATACATCTTATAAATAATATAATTATATTTTGGGGATGATGTAATTTTTAATTCATCTAACCTATAGATTAAATTTTTTGGATTTTTAATAACATATAACTGGAATATAACTCTACCGTAACATCCCCTCCATAATTACCTGTATAATACCTCACTACCCTCCGTCAATAAAACCAGGGATAACGACATCAGTGACTATCCTCTCATCCAAAAAAATTCTTCCAAACGCCATTTTCTAGTTGGAATAAAGATCTGGTCAATCTAAACGAGTTGATGGAAAGATCACATCATTTTAAAGTTTTGCGGCGGGGAGGACAGGGTCAAAAGGGTTGGTGAACAAACCAGCACCCGGGAATCCTCCATTGGCGCGCCTGTCATTCTTTGTCTGCATAAATTTGGAAAACTGACGCAAAATAACCGAAACTCTCATCAAGTCGTTGGTAGGTAGAACCATATTCTCTGGGAGAGTACGCAAACCCCTTGTTTCCACTTCTATTAAACGTCTCTGATGTCTTCCCCGCTATCTTCATCCTTCAAGCTCATATTATAATCGCCATTGAAGCTTATTTCCAGCATTGGATAAGGTGAGCAGTAATTAATTATAGGCCTCGCCTGATCAGATCTTGCCTGGGAGTTTTGTTTATCCGATATTCATAGTATTGATATCTAATGAATATATATATATTTTTATGATGCAGATGAGCCATTGCAATCTGAGAACAAAAGTGGCAACCCCCTGTGCTGCTTGCAGGACGCTCAGAAGGCGGTGTGAGGACAAGTGTATGCTGGCTCCTTACTTCCCACCAAATGATCCTCGCAAGTTTACCACTGTGCACACAGTATTTGGAGCTAGCAACATCATCAGGATTCTTCAGGTAATTTTATGATTTTGAGCAACCTTAATTAATTCTCTTTCGTTATTTTCAACCCACCCTCTAAAACAAAAACTGGATAAGGTGTTTTGCACTTAATCAGATTTTGCAAAAATGTTACAAATTTTGATGTGATTTCTACCTAAAAAATTCTCATATTAAAACCCAAAATTGAGATTGCTGATATTACTGTTACTATTTTAATTTCAGGATGTTGATGGCGAGCATAGAGATGACGCAGTGAGTAGCCTGGTGTATGAAGCAAGGGCGAGGCTGCGGGATCCTGTCTATGGTTGTGCAGGCGCAGTCTTCCAGCTGCAGCAGCAGGTGTGTGATTTGCAATCTCAGTTGGCCACTGCTCAGGCACAGATCCTCAATTTGCATGGCCAGCAGGCAAATCTCGTGGCGTTTCTGACAGCCAATAATTCCAGTTTTCGCAAAGGAGGAGAACCAGCTGATTATGATTATGACGAGCCCTTCGGCTCTTCCTGGACGGACAGCCCAGCATCCCAAGTAACTGATAGAGAAATGTGTATGTGGAGCTGTTATGGAAAGTAATATTCCCATTCTTACTGGGGTCATCGTTTGGGCCTGCAAGGTCCATGGCTGACTGCGGCATCATGGCCCACGGCAGAGCTATTTAGTGACTCCCATTGCCCCTCCACTGGAAAGTATATAGTTCTTTTAGGGTAACCATAGAAATATTTACCAAATGTATCAAAGGTTGGCAAGTTTTGTGTACTTTTGGGAAATTCTGATCGAAATAATGAAGTCATAGGTTTTATGTTTGAAATTTTATAAAGCTGTAAAGTATCAAACAGGAATCTATCATTTCAGTGTTTCCAACAATGTAATACTTATTTTACAAAATGCATAAAACTAATTTTAGAAGTGTATGTGTTTTTTCGGCTCAGAAATACTTTGGATAATCAGAAGTTGTTCAATTTTCGAGCAATATGGAAGATAATTTCCATGTATTAGTTATCTTTCAATTTTTAATTTTCGGCCATGGAAGATAATTTGCATGTATTGGTTATCTTTCCATTTTCAATTTAACTATAAATAGTAAGCAAGGATAGATAATGGCTTTTCTCAATTATAAATTTGTTAATGGTATCCAAAGTCTCTGTGGATTGCGTTATTTTTCTCTTCATTTGACCTTCGATTATTATATATATTAATGTGAAGAAAACTTTGGTACGCATTGGATAAAGATTAAAACGAGACGACTTAATTGACAAATAGTGGACAAATTTATTTCCGGGGTGACTATGTAGAAAATTGACAAATTGTGGACTTTTTTATTTCCCGGGTGAACATGTAGAAAATGTACTGTGCTCTCGTTTTCAACTTCAATGTTTTCTACAATCAAATGCTCATAGTCTCATTTTCCTTTCGTGTCATTTAGGAGTTGGACTCAACTTTATACTTCAAATCTCAATAGATAAGGATGCCACATGTTACAATGGGAAATCTCATTGGGCAAGGATGCCACATGTTGCAATGTGGGGAAGTTTATGCAATTTTATTCTTTCGCTATTTTGAAGTGAAGTTTGATGCAATTTTATTCTTTCCCTCTTTTGAAGTGAATAAATGCCATTAATGCCATTTGATGGCATCAATGGCTTATTCTTTTTGTAATTTACTTTCCTAAAATTAATTGTATTGGATAAAAGCTTAGTTATTTCCTGTAAACTGAGATAATATTTCTTTTAATTATTTTTTATTATTATTTATTTTTTTATTCAGTTATTTAACTTTGGTTTATCATGTGGTAAGATGATAAAAAAATTTAAAGTTATATATATTTTTTCAAAACCTAATAAATTTAAATTTAAAATAGGTTTATGTTAATAATTTTAATATATGGAGGGTAATTTAATTGGAAATTGTTGTGTTATAAAGTATTATGAAACTATGAGATTTAATATTCAGGCCCAAACAAAAACTTATATGTGTATATATGCACCAAATAGATCTATGTCACGTCATATTGTATTGTACAAAGTGTTTTTCAACACAATGATAACAAACCAAATCGGTGTATGAGAACTTCTAGTTTGTTGGACTTTTCTTTTTAAATGTCACATATTATCTATATATAAAGAATTGAAGAAATTACACATATGAAAAGATTATTTTAGTTTAAGTGTTAACATTAAAAAAGAAAATGGTTATTAAATATTTTTTATATGGCATATGTCAAGTATGAAAGGAATTAATCATTTCTATCATATTGCATTGTAAAAAGTGTCTTTCAATACAATGATGATACACCAATTTGGTGTATGAGACATCTGTGGTGTCTTTCAACACAACAATAATATGCCAAATTGGTGTAAGATACCCCTCATTTGTTGGAAAAGGAACCCACATCCACACAACAATTTTAGTGCTAAAGTTACAGGGGTATATACTTTACCCCCTCTGGATTTGAGCCCTCAAGTTGCTATAGATATATATATAAATATATATATATATATATATATATATATATATATTATTTTTCCATGTAAGTTGAGTTGTGTAACCTTAATGTTATATGGTATAGAAAATTTTCAATCACATGGCATTTGTATTATCATTTATTAGAGGTCATGCTACTTGATTTATAAAGTGTCATGGATATTCCAATATACAATTTATTGCAACAAATCTAATAAAAATACACTGAAATCAGAAATCCATACTATAAGGGTTAATTTTCCTTAAATTCTTGGATTTATTACTTACTATTTTTGTACATATGCATGCAAATTACAGATAAATTGCAGAAAATAGAGAACATTGAAATAAACACACATCAAACACCATGAACACCAAGATATGACAAGGGAAATAATTTTTGGGTAAAACCTAGAGATGGAAGGTGAGGTTGCTCTACTCTCTTTTTCATGTAATGGAAATGATGCAGATATAAAGGAAAAGTCACTCCCTATGGATTTTCCTTCAATTTGTGGCCCGTTTCCCTCTTTTATGGTCTCTTTTTATCCATAGTTAGCTACTTTGCTATACTATAGAACAAAAAAAAGGCAAGAAACTAGAATGGAACCCTTTTTCCTCCTTGTAGCTTGGTTATAACACAACCCAATAGCCACTTAGGGTTAAATTTGACTTATTCAATCCTCAACATGTGTTATATTTTGACCTTTCTAGAGTTTGTTTCAGCATCGTCACGTGGCTAGCCTCTTTTTTATGAGTAACAAGGTTGACGTGACATCTTCTTCAATTATGGTGGTCAATCATAATATGTCAATTTCCGAAAAGCATAACCTTTGCATTCAAATTTCAATTGAATTCTTTCTTAATTGTTGGAAATGTCTCTACATGCAAAATAGCGCCAACATGTGCCACATTTAAGCAACAAAGTTTTATGCACGAAAATACCATTTAATACCTCAAATTGAACCTGAAATATTTATGACCTTAGTTCTTCAAACTATGTCATGCCACTAAAACTACTCTTAAAAATTTATTTATCGTAAAAATATGTCATTCATTCATACATACATACATACATACATACATACATACATACATACATACAATTTATAAATTTTATATTTTTATTTCTAAAATAATTAAATAATTTTAAATACATTTATTTACATCGAAAAATATATACACTACTACATATAATTAATATGTTAATAAAAGAAAAAGATTCTCAAGTAACACTAAGGAAAAATATGAAAGAGAAAAAGTACTAGTAGTTGACCTTTGTCACTTGTACTTCCATCTCACCATTATAAAGATGTACTTAAGACTCATAAATGTGGATGCATGGATTAAGACAAAATCTCATTTTGAAATTTTGATATCCCATCATTTTCATCCCTATCTTTTCGAGCATTAAGGAGAGGGAAATTATAATGCCTTTATCGTAATATGGCTTCCATGTGGTGAGCGTAATCTTGGGCGGGAATTATCGATATTTACGAGCTTTGAACAAACGAAGTGATGACTTTGTTTAAATTTACCATGATATTATTTAGTGTCACATTATATCATTGAAGGGTAGTTTTTATTAGTCCTTGCCGTCTCCGGCATGTGACAATTAGTAATCGAATTATTCCCTATTTTTTCCTTAAATTAACCTAAAGTTTTAATTTATATTTTATAAAATATTGTTTTTCAACTTATTAAACAGAGGTAATGTTTTCTTATAGCTAATAGGATTTTTGGTCATTTTATGTCGTATTTTTCTAAGTCAACGCTCTATAGTGTTGATATAATTTCTTATTTCAAAGGATTTACATGATTCATATTTTTTCAATGGAAAGTAATGTTAGTATTAGTTTATTAGTATTAAATGTTTGGTTTCGTAATATATATTTTGATTTTTCGTATATGCCCCACCACATGGCTATTTACATGTACTCTAGCATTGCTTGAGCACTCGTGTCTACTTTTGCATCGCAATTTAGCGAGCTAAGTATTTGAGGTAGGTGGTAATGAATCTACCTATCTTTAGAGTCTTGCCATGATCACGACATATTGGACAAACAACATGGGCTCTTCAAGCATGGCCTTCTCCTTGTTCATTTGTGCCCTACAATAGCTCCAGAGTAGAGCATTTTACTTCTTCTCCAAGGGGTTTTTGAGGGTGAACCCATGGGATAGGTCTATGGTTGTTAAGAGAACCAAGAAGGAGAAAAAAAGAGTGTGTTTCGCTACGTTTATTTGAGCAGAGAGCATGTTGAAAGGGTAATGAAAGTGAAGCGTTATGCACTAAAGAAACTTCATTATAGAGAGTGGGAAGTAAGCCAAAATTCAATTTCATTGTCAGTACTTGGTCTCGATTTGAGACTATGAGTTACACCTTGAACTTGCATAATATTTTCATGTACTACTGCACGATCTAAGTAGAAAGATGATATAACTGAAGCCAACACACCCATAGGCTCTTGACATAGCCTGCCAGATAGAAGCGCTAAAAAAGGGTAGTGTAGAACTTGTCTCAGCTAAATATAGCACTAGAAGGCTAACACACTGCCTCATCATTGATTTCAACTTAAGTGGTGCGAGTCCAACTTCCAGCCAACCTACCATCCCACTAGCAAGAGGGACAAACAGTTTCCTTCCCCATATGTCCTTGTTGTCTTTAGTCTTAAAGTGTGCTTTGTGAGCCCCTTCCTGTCTTCCTTTAGTCCAATGAATGGTGGTTGTGCCTCTTCCTTACCGCCTTACTACATTTATTTCCTTCCTAAACCCAACTGCCTTATTTCAAGTCCAGATCTGAGTGAGTAGGGTTGTGCCTGAGGGCTTTAATGAGGGTGTTGGTTCCTATAACATGTTTTGTAGACTAGGCTCTTTATCCTCAGAAGAATGAGTGTTGTGAGGAGCCATTGAGATAAAGAGATGTGTAAGCATTGAAGTGGGATTTAGATTTTAGATTTGTTACGCAGGTACAAATGAGGGTTTTAAGAATTCTCAGTTCACGTTGGTTCAAATCCTATTTTCTGCGATCTTTTCTATCGAGACGTGTGCACACTATTTTCGCTAGAATTTGAGAAGAAAACAAGCAAATATTTTTGTAAATTCTAGTAATCAAATTAATACTTGTACATGAATCCTTAATGTTATTTCATACATTCATCTAATTTTCCTATCTTAGTATGCCTCTACTACCATTTATGACTCTATCCATGATGTCTTTTGCCTTGGTTAACTACAGGAAACAACAGGGAGGTTACCACTACAAGGGAGGACAAAGAGAGGGAGTGAGGCACCAAGTTAGCGCCATGGTAAATGCACACGAAACCGTGGTCCTATTTCATTCTATGGAGTTGGTTTATGGAAATAAAACCTGCATTTATTGATTATATTTAACAGGGGAAGAAACCAATGCATTATCTAAGAATTCAATATAAATAACCTGTCATTCTAGTTGTTGAGGGATAGGCCTACCTAGAAGGAATCACAAGTTTATGATTCTATCCCTAAAGTTTGGTCTGATTTGAGTTATTGGTTCCATTTTCCCAAGGGGTTAAATAACTCTTACACAAGACTATTTGCTAAATTATATTTCAAAATGGTTTGGGAAGGCAAAGGCTCTTATTTCATAACTAAAATGTGAGAGAAGGTCATCTTTGGCCTTACCACCTTGAGCTTACTAAGGATGGTAAAATAGGTATGTAAGGTTTGGGTGCCAACGCATTCCCCCAAAGAATGAGTATAACGAGGTAGGTGGACTCAAAAACTATTTATGGAACTACCTGAAATAAATGAGTTCAATGGCCTACCTTATTTTCATAGGAAAGTGTGGACTTATATTTCTAGGATATTTTTTGGGCTTAGCTTAGTATTTTATCTAAAAGGTTGTGTGTTGGAGTTGGTGGTGTGGTAGAGAACACCGACCCACAACTATTTCACGACTGCCTATCACTTCTACAATTTTAGCTATGAGCAAGAGTTTAAAAGGCAGTAATAGATTTAATAAAAATCACGATATGTATGAAAGTACAAAGCCAAGCTATAAAGCTAGGAATGATATTGCACTTAATGGCCCTAAGTTTGCACCTGCAGGGTTCTTGTTACCAAACTATTCAAGGCTTGGCTACTTTTCCTACTACTAACACGAGATTTTTTCTCTAAATAAATTGACCACTCTCTAATCTCCAAACTCATTTTGTGATGTCTCGCGGAAGCTACAACTAACCTAGCCTATCTTTTTGAACCGCTAATACCAATCTGACATGTTAATTGTACGAAGAGGGAAATGTTTCTCTAAACTTCCTACTCTCTTCCTGAAACTATCGCAAGTGAATGTTCTTTGTGTAATGCAAACAAACATCCTTGCTTATTGACCATCCTAGATAAACATAGATGAATGCCCTGACTCCTAATTCTCTCTTCAAAGAAGCCAGTCTCTTCAAGCTCTTTGTAATAGAAGAATGAAAGTTCGTAAAGTAATGGACTACACCTATTGTCGGCATGTAGATTACATCCAGTCCCACTTTCCCACCCAAACGTTCATTTATTTATTTTTATTTGACCATAGCTTTATTTTGAAACAAGTTGTAGCGAGCGTTGCATGCGAGGAATGTGTAGTCTAGGTGGGTTCTTAGTAAAGGCTAAAGAAGGTTAGTTATAGGCTTCAAAATGTGGTCTAGTTTTTGGTGTAGTTTGTATGGGTTTTAGAAAGTGAAGGCATTGTCTCTACAAGTATAGTTTGATATTGAGTGCAACCATGACGCCCAACAATTGCAGGAGCTACATATTCTTGGATCCATTTTAGGAATAACAATATCAACTAAGGAGGAATTTGGTCCTCCAAATATTTTGAAGTGATTATGGTTTCAATTATTACTTCCCATTACTTAATTTGTTAAATTGTTGAACTACATATATTGGCCTTACATTTATGATCTTCCACATTTTTTAACATTGTTCGTTGATTATTTACACATATACTTGCCTTTTTTTCTTATTGAAACCCATCTCCAGTAACATAATGACATGCTCTAGTGGGAAAATATATGAAAATGTCAAACCTATGATTAATTTCATAAGCATAAAATATACACAAGTGTCAAATCAATCCTGAGTGGAAATTTTTTTAAGTATTCTTTTATTTTGGGACAAAAATTTCATGTTAATTACTGTTAAAATTGGAAACTAGGGCAAAACTTCATGTGGTTCATCTTATTCATGGCTGATAATATTTTTATTAGATTCCTCTCATCAAGAGGTGTAGGATTGATATAAATATCATCCAATTCCGATAAGTATTCATGGCGATATGAATTTATTTTGATTATGGAATTATTATCAAG
>APFE030707347.1:142457-195418 GCA_000404065.3 Pinus taeda | reverse complement strand
TTGGTGTTTTTTTAAAACACTCTTTGATGTGAAGTTATGGGTTCAATTTCGCATCTCAGGGTGATATATTGGACATGATGAAGATTCTTGGTAATCTTACAAAAATAAAAGTTATTTTACATAATTAAATGGTATTATTTACATGGGATTAATATAAATGAAAATTAACATTAATATAGCTTTTCCATTTCCTTATTGGTTTTTTTAGTTCAAATTTTACGGGGTTTAAGGGTAGGAGTCAATTGTGGTGGTTATGATATCCCAAGGACCATCCAAACTCGACTGAGTCGTGCATAATCATCCTGATGACATCTCGTTGTTGAGAAAATTGTTCTTCAATCCAACATTAGGGTTGACCTTAGCCAAAACATAACCTAGTATTAAAAAAAATCATAAGCTTGGTTTAAAGAGTGAAGAGATTTTCAAAACTTATAATTGGAAAGTGATTTTTTTATAAAAAGAGTTTATTTGGAAAAATTAGAAAAAAATTCATAGCTTACATGAATACTCAAAATTGCATTCATACTTAGGTAATGTAGAGTTGATGCCACATGTTAATGCAAAATTGGAAAAATGGACGGTGTTTACACATATATAATGTTAAGTACAGGCCATGTGTCAATGAAAAGTTAGAAATGTTCACTTTTATATTGGCTAGAACTTAACATACAACTTCCAAGTTTAGATTTGTTGTAATATGATCTTAACTAAATAAGGTATATAGAGTTTTACTTGTGAAAACCCACACACTAAGAGGTTTTCATTTTCCTTATGTTAATATAAAATACACATACTACCATTTATTATTTATAATCTATATAATATTATATTATATATATAATATATTATTATTAACTTTGGTACAATGGTGGTAGGATGGTTGTTTTTTTTAGCTATCAAGATGGTTGGCTATTCTCTCTCTAATTTTATGTGTTTATGTACAACTTCAAAAAATATAGGAGCTAAAACTCAACACACAAACCACAACATGTTCTCCACCTTCTCTATACGTGGCCCACTCGATTGACCATATGTATCTAAACAATGAGGGCCTATTCAGCAATATAGCTTGCCATTTTAGGGAAAATGCCTAGGAACAAATCAAATCATATGTCCTACCACATTGTCAAACTCCTATTTTCATGGTAATTATTGTCCATTCTTCATTTGCATGGGAAGTACATGTAAAGGATTTGGTAACTACTAGTGAGGATGGTCAAAATGAACACAAGGGCCGAGTTGAGTGCATCTTTGTCAAGATTATCATCATGTCATTAGCATGAATAATTTATAGTTCTTTTTGAGTAAGGTTTCCATGTAATCCATGAGTACCATGAGTTGTTCAATGGAGGAAAAGTGTTGGAAATGGATGCTACCTAAATAAGGTGAGAGTTTATTTTCAATTTAGGACAAACTATGCCAATGAAAACAAAACTTTCAAAACTAGATGAAGAAGGGAAGTTGATTTTTGAACCATAAAAAGTTATAAATCAGTTTTCTCTATCTCTTCAAAATATAGGCATTATGGAATACCTAATCAAATGGAAGAATATGCCCCTAACAAAATCTATATGGGAAAATGAACAATTCATGAAAAAGAACCCTCAATTACAAACTTTGAGGGCAAATTTTTGAAAAATGTGGGGGCTATCTTAAGGCCCTAATAAGCATTCATTATTATTTTATTATTTATAGTTAGGTCAACATAATGGTAGATTACATCATGTCACTTTATCTCCTACTTATAATAAGGAAGATTCATCTGTATTAACATAATATCTTGTCTTGGAATTGGATTCATTGTAAAAGGAGGATTCTTCTTGAAGTGGACTATGTTCCTTGAATTTTGATAATTTTCAAGTAATGTGGTTCATAACATAGCACCCCAAATGGGGTATCCACCTTGAAATGGTCTTCTCCCATTGCTCCCTCCCTTGAACCTAGCCCCCAAAGGGTTAATAAAGATAATAAAGAAAGCACAAGAAGGACTTTGTGTTTCAACACCCCACCCCCTCCTTCCAAATACTCGATCTTTTAATCCAACAAATTCACTGAGGGAATAAACATTTTATAATAGTAACAAGATAAGTTTTTTAGCAATGAAACTATATTAAGGTTTTATCTCTTAGGCACTATATGGAGGGGAGGAATACTTGCTAATATATAATGCTAAGGTGAGTTGGGATTACTCGGACATGCTTAGGGGAGATATGATTTGCAATGGAAATGGAGAATCCTGGAGGAAACAACTTAATCCTAACAACTTTGAGCTTCCTTCAAAGAACATGCTACATTTTAGCACTGTGGTTATCAAATTTCACTCTCCCTATTCATAGCTATTATATATTAAGTACAAAATGTATGATAATAAATATAATTTTTGTGTATGAGGAGAAATGATGTGAAACATTAGATGAATTTTGGGGTAAAAAATGAGCCTCAAAACAAAAAAAACTACTAATAAAACTTAAGAAAAATAATAAAAGTCAAGATCATCTATTATCCCAAGTGGCAATAGTTTTGGAGGGGGCAAAAGAAAACTAATTTTTTAATCATATTTTTATCTTATCTCCTTATAGGTTTATGAAAATATCAAAGAACATTAATCAAACCATGCTCGAGGGTAGGGAAACAAGATTTGGAAACTAAATGTTTTACAAAAACTAAATTATTCATGTAGCTCTTGCTATACAATAGAGCCCCAACATGTGACATTCTTAAGAAGAAACCCTTTCATGGCCCAAGTCAATTTTTCTTATGCTACACAAATGCAGAGACCATTCTTCATAATTTCCTTCACTACACCTTCTCAAAAGGTGACAAGATGGAAATACACAAATTGTTAGGAGATAAATTCTCATGGGAAGGTTAATCAATTGAATATGCTCTAAAATATTGGATAAACACTTAGAGACGAAAAGAATATAATGCTCTTCCACACACAAGTTTTCCTCCAATACCTAAAAAAAATGATCTCCCTTGGGATTTATTGATGGGTTAGTCAAGGAGGCCGACATCAAGGAGTGCTGGGAGCGATTTTGTTCCTTTCTAAAAATCCTAACATTTCTTTCTCAATCTTTCTATAATGTAAGAAAATATTTTTGCTAAAATTATGGCTCTTAGGATTTTGTTACGCCTTTCCAAGGAAAGGGTACATTAGGGGAATTTTGAGATCTAAAATGGGCCTCCTAAGAAAAATGTACAAGAAAGATAAACTTTATAAGAACCAATAGGATTCAATATGATGATGCCAACCATGGGGAAAGATTCACCATTTTTGGAGTAAAAGAGTAAAAAGGTTAAAAGTAATAAAATAATAAAACTATTTTTTCAACTTATCTCCTTAAGGTTTTACTCAAATTTCAAGCGGGAGTACTTGTTGGATGCAAAATTTAATTATTCATCCAAAGAGTACCCATGTTGCAAATTTTCGATGGACCGTGCTACATGAAAATTGAGAAATACATGAAAAGACGTGATTGCAATCATGTTTTCCATGTATTTCTAATTTTTCATGTAGTGGGGTCTATCGAAAGTAGGAAACATGGGTACTGCTTGGATGAGGAATCAAATTATGCATCCAACGAGTGTTTCAGCTCAAAATTTGACTAAACCCATAGGGAGATAAGTTGAAAATACGAGTTGAAAAAATAACTTTTTATTTTTTCCCTCTAAAATTTGATGATGTAATCTAATCTTATTTTATTATTTCCACTGTTATTTTATATTTTCCTTAGGAGGCACATTTTAGACCTCCAAATTCCCCTAATGAATTCATCATATACATATTTATGAATATTCACAACTTGTCATTAAATATATTAATGATTTTTTCACACTACAAAACTATGATCTTTAGCCTCTCTTCCAATACAATAAACTAAGTGCTCATTTTTTGTAGCATTGGGAGTTATTCTCACATGCCAAATAGGTCTCCTAAATTGGCCAAAGAAAATTTCTCAAAATGAAAAATAATTATTATTATTTATGACCTTAATGTAGACCCCAAAAAACAAGTTGGCCCCACCATGTGAATGGGTGTGACCCTTGGTCAAAACCCACCTTGTCTTACCACTATAAATATCAATTTGACCTCCATCATTTAGAAAATTCAAATCACTCACAATGTTATATATTTTTGTTCACACATGTGGTGAGAAGGAATAAAGTTTTTGAGGTTGGATAAAGACATTGAAGCTACGCATCGAAAATATTTGACTTGCTTGTTTTGACAAAGATCCGGACTACTATTTTGACTATTGTTTGACTAAATTTTGGATGAGTTTGACTAAAGAAGAAGGTTGTGTTGACCACACATGTTTGGACCTATTTGAATGAGTTCTTCTGGTTGTTGTTTGACTAAATCATTGGACAAGTTTAACCATGGAAGGGAGATTGTTTTGATCACATGAATATTTGATTTTGACCACATTTTGGGAACTTTGACTATAGTTGACCTCAGGATGAATTTTGGCCCTTTGACCAGCTAAACTCAGGCTGAATTTTGGCCTCTCTTACTAGAGTTAACTAACATTCCTTTTGGAGGATTTTAAATATCATTTGACCATATTTGACTAGTAATTTGAATTTTGATTGGGCAAAAAATTCCAAAAATATTATGATTTGCATTTTTGAAAAATTAAGTCTCCAAAGAAGAAAAGTTGTCGGGTGTTTCCCCCAAGTGGGTTTTCCCAGGGAAAATTTGTTGTCTCTATTGTGTTTGACTATCTCTTATTGGTTCTACTATTATTGTATTATTGTTAAATATTTTCTAAGTATAATTGTTGAATGATACATATGATATATGACAAGTTAAACTAATAAATCATTGCAAGTAATAATCAAAGTTAGAAAATCGTATTCCACTATACACAATTGTAGAAAAACAACATGGTTTCAAAGCGAAGTTTGTTAAAGAACAACCCCAATATAACAGATAAGAAAGGTTAAAGAGAAGTCGTTTGAAACCAATTATGAGAGGACAAGCCTAATGGAATAACTTCTTGACAGTAAAACTAAGTGCTTGTGATGGAGGAATACAACCAAACAAGAAGAAGGGATTTAGTAGCAGATTGACATCTAAATGACTGGTGTATTGTCTGCTCTTTTTTTCTTTTTACAAAACTCTATCCATAAGACATGGATGCATTTAATGGAATGGAATCCTTCTTGAGTTGCATAGCATACATGTTACAAGACTATTTTCGAAATTCAACGGTGGTACTATCAAAGTTCATATGGTGTACATTCACTCAATAATCCTTTACTTACCATGATTTGAAACTTTTCGAAGTACATAAGAGTAAACCCAACTTACCAAGCCAAGGATCTCTGTAAGTTTAAATATAATAGGTCAAGACTAAGTATAGGCTAGACACAGAGAGTAAGGATTGAACTGATAAGGTGCTAGTAGAACATAAAGTGTTGACTGAGACCAAGATTTGAATGAATACTAGAGCTAATATAAGGTATTGTAATCAGCACCAAGGGCTACAGGGAAGAATTCCATTAGAATTTACAAGAATGATTTTGGAAACTTGGATGAAAAATATGTTATTACTACGTAAGATTGGAATAAATGGACTTGACATAGGTCACCTCCAATGGCTTGTTGTTGAAGGATATTTTTGTTCGTGGTTATGATTTTTCAAACTGGCAAATTTCTTGAACAACAGTGCAAGCTACTACACAAGAGTGGCAATGTAAATGTATTAGACATAAAAGGTGCATGTATATGAGAAGATTCAAGAGGTTAAAAAAAGAATATGACTCAAATGAGATATGAACATTTTTCAAGCATGAATATGATGACAAGCTAGAGAGAGCTAGGATCCTTCTCTTGCATAACACTTGTATTTAGTATGTGCTTTTCCTTGAAATATTTATGGTTGTGTGGCACAAAAGTTTGATTTTTTAGGGTTTGTAAACCCGATAAGGCTTGGAAATTACAACTTGTATTAAAGGCCTGAAAGAAAATCCTAGGGTATGTGAGCTGAAACCCTAGAGAAATACCTAGAATGTTGGATGCAAGTGAAGCTGGCGTGATGCATCTCTTTGATAGCATGAGGATGACTTGGTATTGATGATCCAAAAGAAGAATACATGAGTAGCTAATGTTGAGGATGAGTACGATTAACCACCTCAAAAGAAGTCAAAGGATGCTTTCACTCAAGAGATAAGTATTTTTTTTCCATTCAAGTTTCTTGTTCTTTTCAATTTTATTCATAATTTTGGTACTTTATTTATAATTCTATTATAAACACTTCCTATAAAGGAATATCTTTGTGAAGACTACCATTACAATGACTTATGGTGGCATCAAAAATTTCAAATTTGTATAGTAGGAAGAAGGATTTTCGTATAAAAGGGAGGGAACAATAACTTTACTGTTACTCTGCTTATGAATAGATTGATAAACACCCAGTACCATGACATGAGTTGATATCATCAATGATATTGGAAGAAAAGGATATCCTATTATAAATCTTAGGGTTTGTGAGATACCCTAGAACTAGATTTGGAATGCTTAATGTAATAAAGGATGTTGTGTAAGTCTGATAAAGATTGCAGGAACATTCAAAATGATTTCTATAAGGAAACACAAATTAGAAAGAAAAAATTATCAAAGATAAGTAAATCATATCCTTTTCCCTTAATTTTTTTTTTTTATTATTCATTTGATAAATTTAGTCTTTATATTATTTTTTCTTGGTTATTGTTATTTCTTTCATAACCTACTGTATGAGGATTATAAGTACATCATAAAAAATTTCCCTAGTAATGATTCTAAGAATGAAGTTAAATTTGTGACAAGAGGAATCTCCCATGCAAGAGGGAGTGAAATATATGAACATTTTTTTTTTGGACTCAAGAAGAATGAATTATGAATAAATTGTACAAGACATCCTAGAAAATGATAGGTAACCAAGAAGGTTCCATTATTGATAGTCAGGGAGATTGAAAACAATAACTCTCTAAAAGGATGCCAAACATTCATATTATCGAAGAACAATATACCCTACTTGAAGATACCATGTCTAGTAAGCAAAAGGACATGCTTACATAACACATAAAGTAACATTGGATGATTATATTTTTTTCATCCATATCGATGCATTTAGAGTGGAAAAAGTGGAAGAATAAGCTCACGAGATTGTTTTTACTGTCAAGTTCCAGTTTGGCAAAACAGGATATGAAACCTTATAGGAGCATTTTAAGGCATCAACCGATGTTTTTTGGGGGTAAAAAATTCTCGCTCTAGTGCCACACCTTTTCATTTTATTCTACACATAGTGACCTTTCTAGCGACACATGAAGTGCGTCAATTGAAGTCTATATTCCAAAGTTATGCCACTCAAAAGTTGACCTTACTGTTTTCACCACCATGGTTCAAGAGGATGCCACGTCGGCCCCCATTATTCATGGAAAATTTGGTAGCCAAGTTTTTATGATGTAGAAGAGTCTAGAAGATTATATATTGTAACTCTGGTTAATATTTGAGGTATTCAAACCTAACCACTAGTAGGTTATCAAGTTGTGTTATAACCGGGTCACTAGGAGGAAAAGAGATTACATTCTTTTGAGTGCATTTGTTCCATAGCTGAGTGAAAATAGACAAGAGGGATATGAGATAGAATATACAAAGTGGATTTTCACACTATACATGCCATACTTCTTTGTACTTGCAACCATATTTCCTCTAGAGAAAGAGAGCAGAGCAACCTCACCTTCAAGCTAAATTTTTCTCCCAAAAGGGTTTCTTAGAGAATACCTTATGTTATATGTGTGCGAGAGATTTTATTTTACCATTCTCTATTTTCTTCATAATTTTCATTTGCATGCATGCAATATTAACAACAAATATACAAATACGGAGAATTAATAAAACTGTAATAGTGAATCATTTTCATATTTTAAATATAAATTTAACAGATATGTTCTGACGAACTCTCTAGTGGAATATCGACAATTTTTTACAAATCATATTGGTATCAGAGTAGGTTTCTTTGGGTAGTTTGTGGAGATTTGTAGGGGATCTAGATCAATAGGGCCAAAAATCGTAAAGCACTAATCATGGCTAACAAATCTATGAATGACCCTCATGATATTGCAAAGGTGAGGTTTTTTCATCTAGAACAACAAGTCACAGATATAAATTGCAATGTAAACCTCCTCATGGTAGCCCTGAGATCTTGGGATATTTTGAGAGATTTGGGTTCAAAGGCAAAGGAAAAATCAGAAGGGGGATTAGGTGACCGAGAAGAAACAAAAAACCAATTGAAGAAAGAACCTGGAAAAGATCAACCTAGTTCGAGTGTCATGAATAAATCACAACCCTTGTTTAAAATGGAAGAAAAAATTGATATCAAGGCATAACACATCAAGATAAACACTTTAAGTTGAATCAATGGCTGCAACAACTAGAAGTGTATTTCAACATCCATCAAATTGAGGAAGGATAGAAGATTTCATTTGTGTGGATGAAATTTGAGAGCCATGCCCTGAATTGGTGGGAGAGCCACACAGAGACCTTGAGCTTGGAGGGAGAACCTCCATTGAGTAAGTGGGACTACTTAAAAACCCTCATTAACCCACATTTTTACCCTATTGGTCACGTATATTTCCAATCAATCCAGTGGTACTACTTTAGGAAAAAAATTGGCAAAGAATGCATGAGTACACCATAGAGTTTAAAAACATGGCCATAATGTTAGGTATCTCCCCAAATAACCCATATGTACTCCTCAAGTATCTCGGGGTCTACGCCACCATCTATGGGAAAAAGAGATAATGTTCAATCCCAAAGCAGTGGCTAAGGCTTGTGTACATGCACAATACCTAGAGAACATAGCTATGAAGATATCACAACCATGTGTATCAAAGTAGAAGGAGAAACAAGATGCTTCTAAGGAGGGGAAGAAGAAGAAAAAACGGGGAAAATATAAAAAGACAATAGCCACAACACACCAGTGTAAATATCCTAACAACTAGTACAACCACTGCAACATTGATGACCATACAGAGAAGTGTTGGAATTTGCATTGAAAGATAAACCTGAAGAAGAATAAGAAAGAAAATAAAAAGAAGAAATCTCATGGCCATTGATTTGAAAATCGAGTTGAAAGAAGCTTGGATTCGAATGAAAATATCATATGTACATTAGTGTAGAAGGAGGTGAATCTAAATAGACTTCAACAACAAGAAGAGAAAGAAATAACCAAACTCTTCCATATGAAGATATAGGTCAAGAAGACAAATATTGATGCTTTGTTTGAATTAGGATCACAGGCGAATCTCATAATAGCAAAGATGGTCAAGAATTTTGAATGGAAGTCTGTGATCATTCAAACACATATCCATTGGGGTGGGTAAATAAGGATGTAGAGTTGAAGGTAAAAAAATAATGAAAAATTAGACTTTTTACAAATGTTGATTTTATTGATGAAGTAGAACTAGATTTTGTTCCCCTTGATGTATGTGTAGTCGTGTTTGGGAGTCTCAACATGCACATGCGAGATGAAATGTTCAGATGTAGAGAAAACTAGTACTGGCTTGTCAAGGATGGAAACTTGTTCATCATCAACACGCACAAAGGCAAGTCAAAAATTTTGTTGGTAAGTGCCAACTAAGCCAAGAAATTGATCTTTTCCGACAAGAAGTATGTTTTATTGTTTTTAAGAGAAATCTAGTCTGTAGAAGAGTTAGTAAGAGGCAATTCATCCTTGGATGGGTGTAGTAAGAAACAAAAACAATAATTAGAGGAGTTGTTGCAGGCATATAGGGATGTGTTTTGAGAGCCTAAAGAGTTACCACCTAAGAGGGAAGTTGAGCATGAGATCCAGCTATTGTTGGACTCCCCATTTCCAAATGTTGGGTTGTAAAAGTAGTATATTATAGAAGAAATTTAGGTGAATAAAAAATTGTAATAGCTACTAGAACATGACATCATTTAGTTGAGTACATCACCATGTGGGCCACCCATCATCTTTGTCCTACCTATTTTGACTAAAATTCTGACAACTATTTTCGCTATTGTTTGAATAAATTAAGGATAAGTTTGACTGAAGAAAAAGGTTGCATTGACCACACAATTTTGGAACTATTTAGCTGAGTTCTTTTGATTTTCGTTTGACTGAATATTTAGACAAGTTTGACTATCGAAGGGAGACTGTTTTGGCCAACGAAATCTTTGATTTCAACCTAGTCATGGGAATTTTGACTGCAGTTGACCTCAGGTGAAATTTTGGTCCATCAGACTAGAGTTGACTAGCATGCCTTTTGGAGGGTTTTAGTCATTGTTTGACCAAATTTAACTGGTAATTTGAATCCGGATTGGGTACAAATTTATAGAAATTTTATCATTTATACTTTTGAAGAATTAATTCTCCTATGAAGAAAAATGTTGGGTTTTCCCCCAAGTGGGATTTCCTAGGGAAAATGTGTTATCTCTATTGTGCTTGAATGTCTCTTATTGATCCCATTGTTATAGTATCATTATGGAATATTTTCTAAGTATAATTGCTTAATGATACACACAATACATGAAAACTTAATTTGATAATTCATTGGAAGTAATTATCAAACTTAGAAAATAAAATTTTACTGTACACTTTGTAGAAAAATCAACACTAAAATGCACTCATTTTACTCACATTATATTTTTTCATGTTTATAGAGAGAGGAACCAAGAATTAAACACACTCTCAAATGATAGATTGGTGCTAGACTATGGCATAGACTAGAAGAGCTATGAAAATTTCAAATATAGTCAATCAGAATATTTTCATGACCCTTAGAAACTAACGTAATTTTATTGAACTTTTTTCTTATTGATTACATATAAGCACCTTTTTAGTCATCATATTTCGTGAATATATTCATGAACTTGTTGCATTGTTTTTGCTCTCTTTTGATATTTACAGTGTACCTATTTGACCCTATGATTTTATCTCTATGTGACACTTAAACTTAGGCTAAGCTAGATGGAATGCTAAGAAAGATATATATATGTAATTTTGTACAAAAATATACTAGATTTTTTCCTTGAAAAAAAATATAATAAAAACAATTCACTCAATTAATAAGTGTAGATACTCATTGGATGTAGAATTAATTTATTCATTTAAAAACTACCCATTCTACATATTTTTTAGTAGACTTACATTAAAAAAAATGAAAATTAATGAAAAATGTGTTTATTTCTCAATGTGGTATACTAAAAAGTATGCAAAATGCATAATTGTTGGAAGTGGAATTTAATGACACATCCAACAAGTGAAAATACTTGATATTTGAGTAAGCCTATAATGAGATAGGTCAAATATACAAGTAGAAACGTAGTTTTCTTTTTTTCCTTTAAAAAATCACAACTCTTGTTTTATTATTTTCCTTAAGAGGTTTTTTTAAAACTCAAAATTCACCTCACAAAAAGTGGATCTTTACTTCTTCCATGTGAAAACCATTTGCCAAAAGCAAAATGGTATGTCATAACTTGATAATATCTCATAGAATCTAAGGTTGAAGACCATAAAACCATAAAAAAAATGGCCATAACATACCATGCAACTACGGAACTTGTGTGTCAACCGGGTTTATCTTGGGTGATTGGGAATAACGATTGTTATCTTCCCACCTAGGTTCAATTGCCACTAATAACATAATAAGCCTTGTTATAATAACCTAAAACCTTTTTATTGAGTCTAAGCAATCACTCGAGAATTGAAACAAATATATTATTCATATTAAATATAAATATATTTCTCGTTATTAAAGCAAAACACAAAACTCACTAAATTACTTATTTAAAATAAATTCAATAAAATAAATTCAATATTATTAATTTAATAATTAGTGACATTTATTTTAATAGATAAAATGTAATAAGTAAATTTAACCATAATAGTGCATTTTTCTTACTTCTCTTATTATCATTACCATTCTACGTTTTTTTTGCAACCAAAGAGAAAATTGAGACTAGGGGATGAATCCAATGAGGAAAGGGAAAAAATAACAAAGATCTTTGCTAACTAAGATATATGTTAGAAGCACAATTTAATAAATTCAAATTCATCAAAATTAAAAGGTATTTAAGTCATACATATTTACCAATTTCAACTCTTTAAAGTAAGAGTTTGATTCTTTCCTTTGTTTCGCGGTGTTGTGGTAATTTGGGTGAGTGAGTGGGTAGTAAAATGAAAATTTGATGTTAAATATATGCATGGAGATGTAGTGATACAATATTAGTACATGAATTTTGTGATTTGTTTGTCCAATAAAAAAATCTTTTTTTTAATTTCAGAGTCAAATTAAATTGTACAAAACATTATTGGACTATAAGGTTTTTATATATAAAATTTATAAAACCTACTTGAAAATAGACAAAACATAAATTGTAGAAGTACCAGAGAAATTAAAGTCAATCACTATCTTTCAGAGCCATCGCAAGTTTAGTATTGACAATTGCATTTATATATAGTATCAAGGAATTGACATCATTCATAGAGTTCTCCATTGGAAATGATCTTTGTTGACCTCATGCTATTTCTTGTTGTAGTTCTTCAAATTTCCCCTTTAGGATTCCCATTTCATCTTCAATCCTTTTCATTTGAGTATCATAGAACATCATCTTAAATCATATGAGTATCAATTTTCTCATTGTTTTTCATTTCATGTACTTCCACTAGAAACTAACAAGCTTCCCAAAGTGAAAAAATAAGGATAATCCTTGTCCACGAGATTACAAAGTAGAACCATTGTCATCAAACCCATCGCCTCTATTCAAATCAATAAAAATATATTATACACACACACAATTTGTAAGACAACGTAAGTATTACAATAGCTACCTATTATTATGACAAATAAAGGTTGTGTTAATGTAGCTACCATATATGAGAGGCTCTAACCTACACCAACTACCAAAATCATTGATATTATTTGTGTAAAGTTTTCTATTGTGTCTTCAAATATAATATGAGTAATAACATAAACAAAGGATTACATATAAACATTAAATGAAAATTTATATTCCCAACACTGACATCATCACTGTCCAACTCAAACTTGTCATCCAAATATCAACTATATGTTAAGAAAAGTAACTCTAAAAATTTATAAATATGACATTTTCTAGAAAGTGTTAAATTTATGAATATAGTTTAATCAAATACTAGTAATTCAAAATTACCAAGTAAATACATCATATTGTGTCTATGTGGTGTCCATTTAATCAATCTATGTGATAGCTCTTGCGTTCATAGAATGTTAAAGAATACCTCTAATCTCACTAGATATTATAGTTTGAGTGATTCTAATGGTTAACATGTACTTCCATGTAAAATGTTACAGATACAAATCTAGAATGAAGTAGTGTATATACGTATTCGTAGAATCTAATAGTCAATTTTTTGTGCAAAGTTATGTCCCTTATACCACAAATGAGGGGGTCTCATATATCGATTTAGTGTGACTGTATGTATATGTATGATCTATATAATATATCATCTATTATATACTTTATATATTATATATATATATATATATATATATTTTATTATATTTTATATATATATATATATGATAAACGACTCCAAAAAAAAATCCCTTCAAATAATAAAAAATAGCCATATACCATCTTAAACTCAATCTACTCGTGCAAAGGGATCCTATCTTCAAGTAATAAATCTTTTTTAACTTAAGGAAAGTTTTATAACTCAAGAAATTTGATTCCCCTTAGCGCTTAGTATACTTAGAATTAAGATGGATCCATGCATGTTCTTCATAATATTATTTACATAGATTTCGCATCTCTAAATATATAAAGCTTTACTTTTTGTTTTATAAAACTCTGATTATATATATATATTAATATATAGGTTATATATACTATAATATATAATAGAGTTAACAACCAAATATAATTATAATTAAATTTAATGAATGATGTTTATTATTATTATCTATTTAATAGTAACTTTATGTTTTTATTTTTTAACTTAATGCTTTATTTTATTGACAATAAAACATCTCTCACATATTTAGTTGACATTAAATGTTTACACTTATTTACAACTAGTACAACATCTACCATACTTGGTAATAGAGTACTTCTTGGATCAACGACCTCTATTTTTCATATATATCACATATTTTTAATAAATACCTCCATCTATATCTAGTAATACCTAAAAACCATCCTACACAACAGGGCACTCCCCTAATGCCTATAATATATTGACTTTGTTTTTCACAGCTAAAAAAAACACATATTTTATTACGAATAATGGGAATGCAATTTTTTTTTTGTGATACATTATTGTATGATTGTAAACTATTCTCCTTTGTAGGTTTTCATGGTGAACTCAATGCGTAGAGGTGGGTCCATTTTCCCACGAACATTGGGGTCTCATACAATAATTTGGTGTCTAGCTTGGTTGTGACATTAAAATTGAATACGCGCACACACACACAAATGTGTGTGTGTGTGTGTGTGTGTGATGATGATGATGATGATGACGACGACGATTAACAACCATTGAAACCAATGAAGTCTACAAAAGTGACTAATTGAGAATTTTAATATTTTATTTCTATGATCCAATAGAATGGAAAGAAGCATTCATAGATCACTATAGTATGGTAGATGTTTTGGAAATGAGAACGGATGTGAGTAAGAGCTGGACAATCCAAGAGAATGTGCTTTTTACCTTCAATCCTCTTAATATTGCACAATTGATAGATTCTTTTTTCCCAAAGTGTTTTTGGAATGGGTCAATGTCCAATCTCACTTTGAAATTCATGAGAGTTAGTTTTAATCTTGCAATATATATATTATATATATATATATATTCCAAAATAATTATACAAATAATACACTCTTGCATCAATGTATAAATATTATTAAAGTTTATCTATTAAACCGTTTAAGTACACAATATATTTTCAATTATACACTGTTATATTATATGAATAAATTATTTCTTTTTAAAAATTATGTTTTTTTTTAAATAAAAATTAAATATTATTTTAGTTTTCTATTGCGTGGATATTAATTTTGGGTTCATGTTTGATGTTTGGATAATCATATTATTATATTTTAGATTTTATTTTTTTAATAAATTATTTATAATATTATATATATATTGTATTATATATAATATATTGCTTCCTGGAAATTCATAAAGAAGTTAGCAAAAAAATAATTTTTTTGGATTGCTAAATTTCTGAAAATCTTCTTCTAATTATATAATATATATATTTTCCTTCCACAGTTAAATAAATTACATTTTTTATTTTATAATTAAAGATTAATTATATATAACATTTTAAATAAATGTATTCATATATGATTCTTAGTTTAAGACAGTCCAAGCGCTACAGTAAGGCTGTTGGTATTAAGCCAGCCCACAAGTATTTTCACTTGAAAATTGTCAAAAGGCTTAAAGCTAATACAACAACACTCTCAACCCAAGGGCTAGAATGAGGTTGTTTCTACCAGGTTAGCCCACAAGTATACTCACATAATAATTCACATGGCTCAAATCCAATACAACAATATTCATAGGCAAAAATTCATTACAACAATAATTATCAAGGTATTATAGCTTCTCTGGTCACTGACATGGATTTCAACGTAATTGAGGAAGATAATAACCACTCCACCTAACCACTCGACATAACCTTAATTGACTTTTTTTTAAAGAAATCAACCTCCCTCTTAGCGTGAGGGTTAGAGTGAGGCTACTAATACGAAGTCAACTGACATGTATACTGACTTAGGAGATCAAAAGGCTCGAAACCAATACAACAATATTTATAAAGCCATTATAGCTGATGATATTACTAATGAGGATTTCAACCTAGGTGAGAAAGATAACAACCATTTCATTTCAACCTAGGTGAGAAATATAACAACCATTTCACTTAACCATTTGTGAGAAGCTTAATTCACTGATATATATATGAATGATTATAATTATTTTAAATATATTTAATGATTAAAATATATCTATTGAAATATAAGAGGAGAGAGTTTTTTTAATGTATTCTGAAAATCAAATCTCTTTTAAACACAATTTACTTTTTATCTTTATTTTACACCCCCTTCTTTTATATTATATATATATTTTATTATATATAATTTTTGGAAGCATTTTTAAAATTCAAAGACAAACCGGAGGAAGAACCTTGAAACTATAGTGGGCCCTACCTACCTAACCCTTAGAACAGAGAGCAATGAGTAGGAAAGATACATATCCTACACAAGCAAGGAGTTTCACCATGATGACCTACATTCAAGACATTGTCACCCTACCCAGGGCACCCAGGAACCACCTATTGAATTGATAGCGGCCTCAGGAAAGAACCCTCAAGAAAGCGTAAGCGGGGTCAACAGCGGAGTGGGGGATATATTAGATAGCTTAGAGCTCCCTCACTTTAGGGGGAGGCTCAACCACCGTCCCTACTCCTCATCAAACTAGGAATCAGAGAGAGATTGAAAGGCCTTATTTGCCATGTAGCGTATATAATATCATCAGAAAAAAAGATCTATGGCTAGAAATTATTGGAAGTCGTTATGACAAAATTAACTAACACCCCCTCTCTTTTATATATATATATATAAGTTTTGGAAGCGTTTTTAAAACTCAAAGACAAGGCTAGAAATTATTGGAAGTCGTTATGACAAAATTGATTTTGTAACTATGAGAATTGAAATTTGGGAGGAATGATCAAAATGATTCTTCCCACCACCCAATAAAATTCTAATTGATAAGTGACACACATACACCATATTTGCTATAAAAAAATAAGATGTATGACAATTTTGGATTTAAATATATTTGTTTGTTTTTTTATTTGTAAGATCAACCCACTTATATCACTGTCACAAATATGTACATACACAATTATTGCGAGTTACTCACCTACCACTTGAGAAAACATACCAGTAGGATACGTTTAATTTTTTTTATTGCTAACCTCATGAGATATTTGATTGTTTTTTCAAAATGGAAAAAGAACTAAGAAATGGAATAAATCAAAGATAATGGACATGACAATGACAATATTATTATAAAAACATTAATCATCATTTATTTGGAGAGTCAATCAAGTTTGGTGGCTATGGCTCATTGTCTTTTCCAATGAAGAGAGGTCAAGGTTTGCCAAACTCTTAACCTTAATTGAGACTTTCATATTAATCCTGTTGATTTTATCCATTAGCTTCACCATCATTTCTTGTTGGGAAAGTTTATCGTAAATTGTATAAGAGAAAGGTTTTTAATATTCAATCCTCTTAGTTTAGCAACAATGAAGAATTATATACATATAACTTTACCTCGTCAAAGGTAAAATAAATAACATTTTTTATTTTATAATTAAAATACTTTATTATATAATATTTTATATTACATAAAGATTTCATTTTCTGATTAAAATTAATAATTTATTTAATATTTAAAATATTTTATTGTAAATTGTGTTTGTTTTTATACATATATTATGAGTAAATAAATTAGACTTTCTCTCAATTTGAGGGCTAGAGTGATGTTTCTAGTATCAAGTCAGCCCAAAAATATACTCCTTTAAAAGTTTTCAAGGCTCAAATCTAATACAACAACACTCTCAACCCAATGGCTAGAGTGAGGTTGTTGGCACTAGACCAATCCATAAGTATACCTAAGAATTTACAAGGCTCAAAGCCAATACAACAATAATTATTAAGATATTATATCTTGTCATATTGACTCATGTGGATATTGGTGGCCACCCTGCTATTCCATATGGACCTCAAGTTAGTTTCATCAGTTTCCTTGATTATAGCACAATTTACTATTTTTAGCAGGTTTTTGGGTCCTCAAAATCCGAATCTGTTTTGACCCCCTAAACGACATTTTGTTTAGGTCTGGAACAACACCATAGTCATAAGGAGGGGCCTACCGCAAATCTTGTAATACTCAGAGAGACCTTCTAAAAGGGTATTTTACACACCAAATGGAGAACATATGAAAAATTTACGACCCTGGGAAGTGGGTTGCCCATCTAACCCTAACAGGGAACACAAACTCTTGGAGTTCCATTTCCTAGGGTTACAATTTTTGTTTTTTATGGTTTCCCTTTGATGTTCAATAATAAAAAGGCCATTGAGCTTTATCGTAACACAGTTCAAAGGCATGTAGTTGCCACATCTCTTCTTAGAGATAAGTTACCATTGCCCGAGCTAGTTTAGTTCCATTTTGTATGTAACCATCTTTCAGTTCCTTCATATTAATGAAATGAAGATTTATTTATACTTCATCTCTATGTTTATGTTTATATCTATATTCTATTTCATTCATGCATAAGTCTGGATTAGTGGTATCATAGTGGTTTGCTCTTTCTTTGTTTTCCTTTGCATGTGTGCAATGAGCTTGTGGTATAAGGAGTTACGGCTTGAATTGGTTAAACCTTTGCAAGGCCAGCACCATAAACCATGATGACCTCCCATGTCGGAAGAAAAGAAAGACAAGGGAGCAAGAGATCCTTTCAAGATATTGCTCGAAGAAGCCCTCGAATGAAGAAGGAACATGATGATCAAAAACTTTTCCTAGATCCTTCAGTGGATGCCCACAAGCGATGCATTTTCATTCAGAAGCCGCAATGGAGGCACCACTCCCTTCAAGATACAAGTCAAATTTGATATTCCCATATTTTAAGGCCAAATAGATGCAGATGATGTAGATAGATGGTTAAATATGTTGTAAGGATATTTTTTTGTTCATGATTTTTCTAATAGGGAAAATATTACTTTCGCACTCCTAAAAGTTCCCCCCCATGTTAAGGACTAGTGGGAAACCTACTATGAACAAAGAGACGAGAGAGAACCCTCACTATTTTCAGCTGCACCCACTTGTAATTCTTTCTGAGACACCATCAAGGAACAATATTACCCAGTGGGGAGCTATGAGGACAAGTACATATAATGGAATACATTGCACAAACAAAGGGATGAAGATGTGCATGAGCTGGAGAATCTTTTCCATACCCTGTACACAATGTTGGGTATCAAATATGCTGAGAAACATCTAGTGCTAAAGTAACTTAGTTGTTTGCAAAATTACATTCAAGAGGAAATGGATTTCCTGCACATCTCCTCGCTTGGTGCAACATATCGATATTCTACCAATATTGAGCAGAAATTCAAGCAAAAGAAGCAATACTTTGGATCTGCGAACTCAAAGTAGAGAAAAGGCAAACCCAAGCCATAGAGAAAAGGGAAGAATTAGGGCATTACTCCCCAGGACAACTCCTTGAAGCTGCAAGGCAAAAATAATGGGAAGGAAAAGAAATACATTGATAAGTGGTGTGAGTTCCATAAAAATCCCACTCACAACATGAACAAATGTTCGGACGAAGCAGGTGCCAGTGGACGAGCTAAAAAACTCAAAGATGTATGCATACTATAATTTTGAGCCATAACCTGACAAGGGAAAGAGGGTCTAATGTTGAATCCATTGCGATGGTAGCCACTACCAAGCTCTAAAATACAGAACCTAAGGATCTAAAGGAGGGGGAGTGACTCTTCCACTCATAGATGTGGGTAAGAGGTTACCAGTGCAATTCATCATTGGTAGAAGGAGCTAGAAGAACCTGATATCAGCCAAGGTCGTTAAGAGATTAAAGTTGCCAATGACACTACCCCCACAAATGTACACCATCAGGTGGCTCCATTAAGGGTGAGATATCCATGTCAATCAGCATTGCCACTTGCCTTAGAGCATCAAGCCATTTGCAAATGAGTTATTGTGCAATGTTTCCGGTCTGGAAGTCTGTGATGTTTTATTAGGTCATCCACACCTATGGAAGAATCATGTTGTATATCAATCTAGACCTCGTTATATTATTATTACTTTAGGTCATAAATTGTATAGGATACTAGAGGTAGCGCTGTCTACTACCCTATCTTTGATCTCTACTAAACAATGCAGTAATATAATTTCCCAAGCTGGGAAAATTTTCTTCCTTATGATTCACCCTTAGAGCAAGAGGAAGATTGTGGCCGCATCCACAACCTCAAGACAGGGCTCCTCTACATAGTAGAAACAGATGGACAAGGTCATGAAGGCATATAGGTAAATCTTCACCCCACCCACATGGGTACTCCTACACTACCAGGTCAAGCACTCAATCGATCTAACCCCAGGTGATCTTCTACCCAATGGATCAATCTATCGATGCTTTGTTCTAGAGAATGATGAAATCAATAGGTAGATTCATGAGCTTTTGTAGAAAGGGCACATCAAGCCAAGATGATCACCCAGTGGGAGCCCGATCATGTTGATACAGAAGAAGGATGGCACCTGAAGTCTTTGTATTGACTATCGGGTGTTGAATAAGACCACTGTTCAGAATAGGTATCCAATCCAAGTGATTGATGACCTTTTGGACCAACTCAAGGGGGTCAAAATTTTAGCAAGGTTAACTTGAAGTCCACTTATCACCAGGTTCCAATTGAACACTCTAATGTGTGGAAGATTGCCTTCAAATCCAAGGAGGGCCTTTTTGAATGGTTGGTCATGCCTTTCGGGTTGACGAATTCCCCCACAACCTTCATGTGACTGATGGATGACATGTTGTGGCACTTCAACAATCGTTCGTGGTATTGTATCTGGACAATATCCTGATCTTTAGCTAGAGTTGGGAAGAGAACATACACCATATTCGACAAGTCCTCCAAACCCTACGACAACAAAAATTGTGTGCCAATTTGGAGAAATTCACTTTTGGTATGACCCAGGTTCAATATCTGGGGTACATCATTGATGAGAGGGGTGTGCATGTGGACCCATCCAAGATTCAAGTTATTAAGGATTGACCAGTCCCAACCACTCTAACGGAGCTCTGTAGCTTTCCGGGTCTCGCCAATTTCTATCGCAAGGTCATGTTGGGATTCTCCCATATCACTTATCCTTTAAGTCAAGTCACCAAGGGTAGAGTGAAAGCAAAGTTATTTTGGTTTGAATCCCAACAAAAGGATTTTTTTGAGTTGAATAATTGCCTCTGCTCTACACCATTACTAGACCTACAACAACCATTTGAGCTTGAGACAAATGCCTCTGACTATGCTGTTGGTACAATTTTTACCCAGCAGGGGTATCCAATGGCATACCAGAGTGAGACACTTTCAAATACAGTTTGAAAGTATCCCATGTATGAAAACAATATGTATTACATTATGCAGGCCTACCGACAATGGAAGAATTACATTATGGGGAAGGAAACGGTCATCCACATAGGCCACTGAATCCTGTAGTTCATACAAACACAAGGAAAATTGAAAAATTATCACCATAAGAAATAGTCCACATATTTGCAACTATTTTGTTTGAAAATTAAGTACAAAAAGGGAAGCACTAATAATGTTGCATACTGCCTCAACTGACTATCGGTTATGGCACTGACCATTGTGCTTGACTCTTGTGGACACAAGACTTCAAGATCGCCACATCTTTACAATAGTGATCCAGAATTCACACCACATACCATATGCTCCTGGAAGGTAAATAGGTTCTAGATTTTCACCTCCAGGACACATTGTTATGCCACTTGGCACAACTGCTTTGTTCCTTCAAGCGAGTGTGCCAATATGATTTTGGAGGTGTACTATAGTCGAGTTGCTGGAAATTTTTGGGTAGAAAAGATAGTGATACTATTGTAGAAGTATTCTTATTGGTCGAACCTTCGACATGATGTTGTGAAGTACATAAAATCTTGCACTACCTACATTATTGCGAGACCTACAATCAAGAAGAAAGGCCTATATACTCCTCTTCCTACTCCTATCTCTCTATGGGGATTCATCTCCATGGATTACATGTTATGCCTTCCTTCTATTGAGCATGGAAATGACAGTGTTTTCATGGTCGTTGATAGGTTCTCTAAAATGGCCATTCTTGTGCCCTGTAAGAAGAGCATCACATCATAAGCCATTGTTGAACTCTTCTTTTAATGAGTATGGGTACACTTTGGGATCCAAAAATCTATTATCTCAGATTAGGACAATATGTTCCTAAGTACATTCTAGTCAAGCCTTTGGCTGTTGTTGGATACCAAGCTCACTAAGTCCATGACCTTCAACCCCCACATTGATGCCCAGACATACCCCCACATTGATGCCCAGACATAGGTCGTCAACAAGATGATCGTTCTCATCTTGCACTTGTACAACTTGAAGCATACATCCACATGGGATGAAAACCCACCCTATGTCTAACATGATTACAACAAAGCTCTCCATAGCTCAACTGGCCATAGCCTCTTTCAAGTGGGATCGGGATTCTAGCCACTATGTCCCATTGATGTTGTCATATCACTTCTAGCTACTCAAGCATATGCATTGAGTGAATTCATCACATTTACTAGTAGGTCCATGACATATTGTAAACAGAAATTGCTAAAGAAAAACAACATCATGATAAGCATTGGGTGCCATACAAGTTCCAGGTGGGTGACAAAGTTTGGTTACATTTACAAAAGGAGCGCCTCGTTGGGGCCCACCGAAAGCTTCAACCTCTCTGATATGGGCCTTACACCAGGACTAAGGTTATAGAGGATAATGCTTTTGAGGTCAACATTCCACCGTTCCATGGCCTACACCCAATATTTAATGTGGAGTGACTACGACCATATTTTACCACATTGTTGGACATATTTGATGTTGCTGAGAAGGTGAAACCAACATAGCTCAACCTAAGTTGTATTGAATAGGTCACATTTGATAGGATCATGGACACACAGATCAAGAAAACTCACCAGTAGAGGATCCAACTATATCGAGTTGTCAAAGCAGTCCAACTCCTTCACCTGGGCAAGTGGCTCACCAAGGACCAAGCTCACCAAACATTTCCTTACCTTCTGGAGGCTCTGCATGCAATGGAAACCATTTGTTCCTAGGGAGGAGGACTAGTCCAAGTGGATTTTGGTGGTCACCCGCCTATTCCAACTAGAACTCTAGTCAATTTGGTTAGTTTCCTTGATTATAACACAATTTACTATTTTTATCAACTTTTTGGGTCCAAAACTTCCAAAGTTGTTTTGACCCCTTCAATGGTGTTTTCTTTGAGGTACATGTTGGCTTGAAGGGGCCTAACCTAGGTTTAGTGTTAATTAGCCAAACAAACCTCGACACTACTAACCCTTTCGGCATCAGCCCTCGGAGCCCGGACCAAATTCTAACCCAAAGCAATATGGGGGGATGTTGGAACCAAGTTTTCACACCCAGATATGATTGTGATGTCAATAATTACCTTTGTCCTTGCCTTTGCATAGGTCACTTAGCTCTAGGTCTTACCAGACTAGCCCCTTATTTTGTCCTTCAATAACTCTGCAAAAGGGTACGATCGACCTTCACATAGCCCTAACCGTTGGCTCAGGTACTGTCGCACTACTATGGTAGTGTACCATGCAAATTCCGAAATTAGTCTAAGTGACTTGCTTATCTTATCAAATAATTATAGTTAACACCGTGTAAACAAATATCCTTAATTGCGTTCAGTTTTCCAATGTAATTACATTCATTCATGCATCATATAAGCATAATAAAGGAAATTCATACATAACATATCAAGATGCATCAACAGAACAAAGACACAGAAATTGCAGAATATTTCTCTTTATTGATATCTTCCAAGTGATTACAAACTCTATCCACCCTGCACACACAACTGTAGGGGTCCGCGCACTTACTTGCAGAATTCCACCCTAGGCCTCTGCGCACTCAGCTGTAGAGCCTCTACCTATGCTATGACCCAAAACTTACACTTCTTACCTCAAAGCTATGACTCTCTTACATGATATTCTTGTTATTCTTCTCTTAAATTACTTAGATCTTAGCTCTATTTATACAATCCCATGGTCCGCAGACCATGGGTAGATATCTTACAGCCAACTTTACTTTACAAAACTAAGGGCAGAGAACCCTTTATGACTTATGACACCTTCGCGCTCCGTGACCTCAAAATGTAGAGTGTTTACAATTTTATTACAAAATTTGACCAAAGCGTGGGCTTTTAGCCCCAAAACTGTCCTTGGGGGATCCCTCTCCCAACAGGCCCGCAACATAAACATTGTGACTCGCCAACGAGTCACTCGGTTAGCGCGGAGATCTTTACACAAAGCCCTTCTAGCTCAACTTGTATGACCGCAACCTCGGTCGTGCACTCTGCGGTTGCCTGCTTTGTGTCTTCCACTGTCTGCTCAGACACTAATCCTGCGTTGTCAGCCTGAAGCTTTTGTTGCGTTGCCTGTAGAGTCACAAGATTGCCTTCGATAGATCCTATCACTGTGTAAGCCTCATCTAGCTAGGGCTTCAATCTTGCCTTGAGCATTGCTTCGTTGTGTAGCAGTGCATCCACCTGTTCCTTTAGCTACTTCATCTCTTCTATCTTGGCTAGTCTCTATGTCAACACGATGGTTTGCGTTGTACCCTTAACCTTATCATGGTGTTGCTATAGCTCGCACACTTCCATCTCTAGCCATTGTACATTGGGGTCCTCCTGAAAGCTGGTCAAGACCTCAAATGACTACTCAAACAATTGTGTGCAGTCTGCTATATCACTATCCACTGCCGCTACTGCCTCTATGACAACGGTCACCCACTGGTCCTTTACTTCTGGCAGAGTTGAAGGTTGGGCTTTCAACTATAACTCTATAATTTGTAGTTTCAACTCCAACTGAACCCACACCACCTTAGTATGAGTGTCATGTACCCCTGTGGTCAGCTTATAGATGCATACCTCAACTGGCTCCTCCTTCAGAATGGCCAACTCTGAGACAATTCGACATGCCTCCTCAATGACATGCATAACCCGCTTGCTCTGATTGGTTGCCTTGGTCTCAATGGCGATGGCAACATTTCTCTATATGGCCATCTACTCGTTGTTGATCTATTGTTCACTAATCACCTGGAGGGTGTAGCCCTCATCTCTGCAATCACTCCATCCTGCAAGAGGTGGAGCACTTCACACGAGAGCGGTACGAGGTTCAACCCTACTCCCTTTAGGGTGCTGATAGTGGGCCTGTGAGCCTAATTTTCTATGGTTAGTGCTCCATCAGGTAGCACTATCGCACTAGAAGCATTCATGCGTAGCATATCGACAACCTCTGAAGTGTCGATAGCGAGGGTGGTAGATACCGTGCTAGCCTGCAATGCACGGGTCTGCAACTCCTGCAACCCTGTCTGGATAGCCCTCAGGATGATCTACTTTTGCTGCTCAAATTGTTATAGGGCCTCTGTGGTGACATCCCTCACTATGTCACTGATATCATGCAAGTTACCCTCTGTTAAAGTAATGGGGTCTAGTGAGGTCTTGGTCTCCTTTGACTTCTTCCTGGGCCCTCCCTTCTCCAGCTCCCTTGGGCACTTGATGAGGGCAGACGTCTCTTAAGGGTCCATGTTGTGTTGTTCTGTTTCCACCTCTGTCTCAGGTGAAGGCAACTTCATGCCTTTGTCAGATCTCCACTCTGTCCCACCTATCTGCTTCCCTGTCTGCTGCGTAGCCTCACGCTCCGCTTAGGCCTTATCAGTAGCCTCTTTTTTCCTCTTTTCAGCCATCTATGCTATCTTAAGCTTGGCCTCCTCTTTCTTCTTCTGCACAGTGTACTTGCTTCCACCCACCGCCAAGTTTGTGGTAGTGCACCACTCGGTCGACCATTAATCAAGCACCACATATATGGCATCATCTGTTGCCAGATAAGGCAAGTCGTACCATTTCTATACAAGGTCCTTCTGCACCCTAATGGATACTTGATGGAAGTCAAATTTGAATTTGGCGTAGCCCTACAAGTTGGCGTACACCATAGGTGATAATCACAGTTTGTGATTAATGGCCATCCGGATGTTCATCTCCATCAAGATCCAAATGATTTTGTTGTCCCTGACTCACTACAGGTCTTTGGTCACCCACAATGAAGTGTACTTCGCTGCTTTTGGGAGGTCTAATGCGACCGAAGGGAACTGGCTGTCCTCTGGCAGATCCCATGCTACCAACACAATTGACAGCAAGAGCCACATGTAGTAGAATGCCTTGCTAAGCTCCTACACTTCGCAGTAGTTCACCAAGAACTCTCCATGAAGGTAGTCTGACTAGTTAAACTGGACTCCTTCAGCCCACTGTTCTGCAAGTGCGATGACAGGCGTTGACACCTCATTGGCACAAAACTTCCTCATCACTTTCCCTACGAGGATCTGCATGGCTATCTTCACAGCGAGGTCGCAAATGCTAGATATAGTGTATCTGCGTGGCTTCTTCACCAATTTAAACTTTTCTTTCATGGATTCTACAAGAGCCTGCTCGCCACCTTTTCTGCCAAATATCATGGCCAGATTCTCTCTTGTATATGGAAATCATGTTATCCAATGAATCAACCTATCTGTGATGGGTATCAACTCCTCCAGCCACAGACACCCATCATGCACCAAGCACAAAATTTGCTTGATGACCAAAATTGTTACTAGGGTGAAATTGTAGTGTGGCACTCAAAGCATGTTTAGAAACCCTACCTTGCCTACTCCCTTTAGCCACCTTCGTGGCTCCAATGCAGTCATTCTGGTACTGGTACCAATGATGCGATGCATCAAATTCTTGGTCACCAGGTGTGGGAACTTCTCGTGGTTGACCAAGTCCCATTCTTTAAGTTTCAGTAGTGGCACTTGTGCCAAGTGCGGTTCGTCGAAAAAAAATTCATCCAGTAGCAAAGGGATTTGTAGGGGAGTCTTACTCTCATCGATGTCCTTCGACACCTTAGTCTTAGGCTTGCACGGAGGGACATACTCTGGGAACTGAGTAATAGGGTTCATAACCTGGGCTTCAAATTCCAAATCCTCATCGTCCATCGGGATGTCTTCAATGTCTTCCTCCTTTGGTTCCAAATTTATGGCCTTTCCTTTCTCTTGTGTGGTGAGTTTTGGTGGGTTTCTCCTTGGCGATGCGCGCACTGGTATGGAAGGTTTCTTGCCCTTTTTATCCTTCATGGTATCTTTGGTTGGGGTTGGCTTCGGTCTCAGCGTTCTTAGTGATTTAGGGACTTCAATGAGCACCTTGGCGACCTCTGGAGCAGCAACTTCTGCCTCCATCTCAACTTCTGGTACTGATTCTTTGATATTTCTAACTTCTGCAGGTGGCGACATAACTCTCTTTAACAATGCTCGCAACATCTCTGGCAAGTTTGCAAATGCTGGGGTTTCTTTCAATGCATCGAATAATTCTTGGTTCATGGGTGCCTAAGATCTTAACAACTCAATTCTCAAAATTCCAAGTGTTTCTAGCTAGATAGCCATTTGTAATTTATACGGCATTTTGAATTCAAATCCGACCATCCCTCCAAATTTGGTTCATTAATGCCAGATTGGCAGCATATTTTCAAGGATCTGAACCATAAATTTTGTCTTAAATGTCGGTAGCTCACTCCATTTGGCGGCACTTTTGCAGCAAAATCAAGAACAGTGACTTTAACGGTCACTTTCCATCTGACCTGCACGATTTCTCCATGGTTAGCACAACTCCCTTCACGTCGCTGTGAACCCTGTGACACTTCCTTACTTCGCACAAACCTCCAATCGCACAGCTTCCCAACCTGGGCAGTGTAGTTTATAGTCCCGCACCTCCTTTAAGCTACATGGAGTGCTAAGATTGTGCTACCTTCATCTAGTCACATGGTCAGACCGCCGGTGCATGGCTTCAAGTGACTACCATTCACCTTTCTTGGGAAGGGCTTTCCATTCAATTTGACTAGCGGTATAGCTCCTCCATCGGTAATTTCCTTAATGACATAAGGCCCTAACCAATGCATTCTGAATTTCCCTAGAAATTTATCAAACTTACTATCATATAACAACACCAAGTCATTTACCTTAAAGGTACACAACTTAATGTGTCGATCATGCTAGGCTTTTCACGCTGCTTAGCTGTTGGTGAAATCCATCTAGAAATATCTCTTGCTCAAGCTCATCCAACTATGTGAGCCTTTCCTCTAGGGCTCCACGATCCGTCATACCTGTGAGCACCATTATGCAAAGACTAGGTACAATATATTCCATAGTGAATGCCGCTTCAACCCCATAGACAAGCCTAAAGGGAGTTTGTCCAGTCAACTTCTTGCATATCGTTCGATAAGCCCATAGTACTGCAGGTATGCGTAGGTCCCAATCACTTTGTTGAGCATTGAAAACCTTGGTTAGTGCATTTTTTAGCACTTTATTGAATGCTTCCACCATCCTGTTAGCCTGTAGGTGATAAGGTGTGCTCTTCTGGTGATATACCTAAAATTCCTCCAATAACACGTTGAACATCTCATTCAGAAAGTGCATACCGCAATCACTCGTTAAGATCTTTGGACATACAAATCATGTTAATATGTACTCAAAGAGGAAATTTTCAACAGTCGTGCCTATGCAATCCTCCACAGGTTGTGCCTCCACCCAACGAGTCAAATACTCCATCGTAGTGATAATGTACCTTGTTCCCGTCTTTCCTTGGGACTGAATGGGTCCCACAAAATCTATTGCCCATTTCTCAAAGGGTTGCAATGTCTTCTATGGATTCAAGGCATCTCATCCCTCCATGATGGCCTGCCAGTCCTTTGACACACATCACATGCCTTGCAATACAATTCTGAATCCTTATGGAGGGTTGGCCACCATAACCATGCACGTAGAATCTTTTGCGTGGTTTCTCTTCCTACATAATGTCCTCCTGTGCTACCCCCATGAGCATTCACGAGGATGTTGCTTCTTTCAAACTGAGGTACATATCATCGCAATATCTCATCAGAGCCCATTATGTACAAATTCCCATCAATGATAGAGAAATATGTCACGTGCACCACTAATTCTTTCTTCTGCTAGACAATGTATCCTTCTGGTGCAGTTCCTATCATTAGGAAGTGTATTATATCCTCAAAATGACCATCTACGATGTGCACTACAAATAGTTGTGCATCAGGCAATCCTTCTTCCAAATTAGTGGGTTCTTCCCTTGTTTCGATGCACGAGAGTTGGTCTGGTCCCGCGTTCAGTCGTTTAGGTTTCACAATAACTTCAAAATCATACTCCTCAAACAATAGAGCCACCTGCAGATTCTCTCCCCCAACACAAGCTTATTGACCAGGTACTTCAGCGCGAAGTGATCTATATACATCTTAAAATGGCCTCCTAGCAAGTAGTGCCTAAACTTCTAGAGCACATACACCATGGCTAACCCTTCGTGCTTGGTGGTGGAATAGTTCTTCTCTGCTTTGGATAGTCTTCGACTTGCGAATGTGATAGGATGGTCCAAGTCTCCTCCACCAGCATGTGTCAGTACTACTCCCAGTGCTATGCATGACACGTCGACATGTACATGAACTCCTTTTTCCAATCTGGGAAGACTAGAATTAACACGTTGACCATCTTTTCTTTCAATATATCCAAGCTCTTCTTACAGTCCTCGTTCCACCAGAATGTGACGTCCTTCTTCAACAATTTCTCCATAGGCGCGTTGATCTGGGCATAGCCTTTGATAAACTTGTTGTAATATCCCATGTGTCCTAAGGTAGCATGCAGCTGCTTCACACTCCTTGGTTCTTCCAATTTCAGTATCACCGTGATCTTCATGGGATCTACCATCAATCCCTGTGTGCAGACCAAATCACCCAATAGGGTCCCAAAAGGAACACAAACTAGACACTTTTTTAGATTGAGCATGATCTAGTATCTTTGACAGGTATCCAGCATCAAGCACAAGCTTGCTACATGGTGTTTTACTAGCCTAAACATAGTCCAGTCATCAAAGTATAACTCCAAGAACTTATGAATAAATTCCTTGAACATAACAATGACTACGTGTGACAAGATCGCATGCACATTCTTCAATCCAAATGGAATTACAATGTACTGAAAACAACCCTACTCAGTCGTGAAGGTTGTCTTTCTCCTATATTTTGGCGAGATTTTGATTTGGTGGTACCCAGAGAACCCATGAGTGAAGGAATATGCTTCCAGTCCACCTACATTATCTAACACTTCATCAGTGAATGGAGTCGGGAAAGGATCATGTACGCAAGTGTCATTCAACTTTCTAAGATCCACGCATATCCTTATTTCATCCTTCTGCTTCTTCTCCTATACCACCATTGGGCTTACCCAGTTGGATTCTTCCACAGTTTCAATGATGCCTGCCATGAGCATCTTGTCTAGCTCTAAGCGAACCTTCTCCTTATACTTCGGATTGATATAGTAAGGTCTTTGCTTAACCGGCTTCATGTCAAGTTTCAATGTGATCTTCATAACACCCAGGTCCCTAATTATCCCTTTTAAATTTGTAAACTTCGTAGTCAATAAATCTTGGCATTCGCAGAGAAATTCAACAACCTTATCCGCCGTTGCATCATCCCACTAGTCTCCAATCTTTGTGAATTTGGGCTCTGCCTCCATACCAATGTTTACTTGTTTTGTTTTCAGCAGCGTGGTTATATCAGGATTCTCAATCTGCGGTCCTCCAACCTCACGGTGGCCTTAATTTTCAGGGATGTTAATATTTCATGGATCCTCATCCTCTTCTTCAGTGGTTATGTTATAGCATTCCAGACTGTGACTCAGCTGAGTAGCCCACTCAAGATGAATCAGGTCCAAAGGATCTTGTGGTATCCTAAAGATTGCTACTTTCACCTCTTGTAGCGCTTCATCAATATAGTCAAACCCATCTTCGAAACTGAATGTCATTATGAATACCTCGCACCAAATATCCCATTCACTTGCACCATGGTAGAGCTCTGTTTCTACGTACCAGTTCATCATGACGACATCCAGGGTGTGACAGAACAAGTGCACCCATTTAGGTTTGGGCTTCTCTCCATAAGCCTGGGCCCATTTGGCCAAATGCACGCACAGATCATCTTGCCCATCATACTTGTCTGCCATTCACATATTTGGCTTTCCAAATCATGTTCTCATCATCCTCCTACATTTGTTCCAATCATCAAAGCTTCCCTTATGCATACCCCACAATCTTGTGGGTGTAGCGCACAATACCCAATCTAATGCCTAGAAGCGCTGCTTTTTTGGTACCTCCCTTTCAAATGCATCCAGAAATATATCTACCTCATTCAGGCCATTATAAGTAGGTAGATTTCTTACCTCTGAGGATATACAGCACAGCGACCGAGTCATCATGTTGCAGTTCAACGTAGTCACTTCATGTAACCGATTCTGCTAGCGCTCTAACTCTTCATCGGAGTCTGAGGTGCAAGAACTCTCACGATCCCATGTAATTCATCCATCCACATTGGGATTCACCCAATCTTGTTATCTTTTAGATATAGACCATATCGTCATCGCTCTCATAATCGCAGACTGGTTCAGTATAGCGCGATCCTTCAGTAGGATCTAGGGGTACTATCATGTGCAACGATTTCTTCTCAAATATCATATTTCATTTCTTTATATTGATTACCCCATTCATATCAGTAGCCCAATGAATTCCCAGGAGTGTAGGATAGGGGTTTCTATCATCCACAATTTCTATTACTTCAAAATCATCCAGCGCGCTCGCACCTTCAATATCTATAGTCAACCCCTGCAGCCGCCCCATGGGGATGATCTTCTGCTGCTTCACCATTCTTAGCTAAATCAGAGACCATTGCAGTGCGGGTCTCCCCATCCATTCCAAGTCTATTTCAATAGGACATTCACATTTGACCCCAGGTCCAAAATAACCTCATCCATTTCATACTCTCCTATCTATGCGGTCAATCTCATCTCCTGTCTCATTCTTGTTTTATGCTTTCCATTCTTTCGTACTATGTGTGGCTCACCTGGAGCATTTCTGTTGCATTTATTTATGAGCTCTTATAACCCCTTAACAGCCTTACTATCATACAGTAACTTCATACAGGTCTCTAGGAAGGTTTTGAGCATAGAAGGGTCCATCTCCTGATTAAGATTGTCCTTGCTTCCTGAGGTGGAGGCCTCAGTGAAGCTCTTCTTTGCCTCCATGAATTTTTCTCGTGCGCACTCCAAATCGAATTCAACCTCCTTCATGGGAGCCTTGCGAACCCATGTACTATCTTCAGGTTGTTTCCCCTTGTCATCTCTAGTTGTGATTCTAGTTCAGAGCACCATATTCACATTTGGATCCTCTTCGCGTAGCTTAGACCTCATCATCTGTAGGTTCTGAGTCAGCGGAGGTGGTAGCGCCCCCTCATCACGTATCCTTGCTATCAATGTAGGGCAGTATTTCGTTTCATGATAAAAAAAAGTGCAGTACTTGCACGATGGACATGTTGGGTTAGTGCAATCGGGGGAATAGTGTCCTGGTCCTCCATAATTGTAGCAGATCAAGTGTACTCGACCTCTGTCAGGTCCTCCTCCACCTCGGCCTCATCTGCGCCCCTGAAATCCTATCTGTGCCATCCCTACACTCTAGTCAGGGGGATGTGTTTCTGCTTGAACCCTATAGGTGGAAGTTCTATCCAGCATCAATTTATAACTCCTACCATTACTCTCATCATGCCCTACCAACCTACAAAAGTTGCAGAATAGTTGTTGCAGTGTCTATACAAACTTTTGCAGCAAATGATAGTTATCTATGGCATGTTTTCATGCTACCTGACATATAATGCACAATAGTACAGGCCCTCGCGCTTGGTCCTGCTTGGGTCTCCAGCCTCAAAGGCATCGGTCGTCCTCCTGCATATTAGTTCGCATAGACCAGGCAATGGTCTTTGGCCCCTGACCCTTGCATTTTAGGAACCATACCTCTTTACACACCTCGGGTCAAACTGTTCTATCATGCTTCACACTTTGCATCTCAAGGCATAGATTCTTCAACTGCACATGGATCTGCTGAACCCCCAGATTTGGATCTTGCATCGGTGTTTCATGTAGTCTCATAGAAATATTTAAGGCCTCTGTCTGAGTTGTTATCTTCTGCTGCGACAACGCAACCCTTAAGTGTGGCAGTAGCGAAGGCACAAACCACTCGTGATGTTGTCTATCTATCAAATTCATGTTGGCTTCGTGGATTTTACACTTCAACCTCTGATTTAGTTCCCAAGGTGTCTCGCCTAGTTGCATCGCGATTTCTTTGAATCCCACAATCAACTATGCCTCAAATATAGGCCTACTAAATTCTCTAATCAATGTTGTATGGATGTCTGCCACTCCAACATTTGGGTTATCATTAGATTACTTGATATACCGAGTTAACGCGTGATCTTGCAGAGCACTAACCAACGCTACCTTCTTTATGTGATCATCTGTAAGGCCCTGAGCTTCCCATACAGCTTTCATGAAAAACCAAAACTACTCTGGGTCCTCATTTCCCAAGCCTTTGAACAAAGGAAACTTCACTTAATTTGCCATACTGAACTGAGGTAGAGATGGAGGTGGTACGGGTGAAGTTGCAGGCGATGGTGGTGAAGTTGGAGGTGGTGTGGGTGGAGGTGGTATTCTCAGGAACCCTTGTCTTATTAACTAAATAACACTTCATGGAGAAACATGCGTTATCCCTTCTTCATCACCTCACAGAGGTGAAATCAATGGACTATATCAGGACCCTTTTTCCCTTCGTTCTTGTAAGTCTTTCTGCTTCACATAATTCCAAACATGAAGGCAGTTGCATAACCTCTTTTTCGCACAATAACATTTTAATCCTGGTATTCAAAGATTTCACGTACTTACCTCACGGTCCTTTCAAAAAACGCCGCTCTGCCTCATTGTAGATGACTAAGGTGTCACCTGCGAAATTAGTCACAAATCCCCCTATGACACGATCCAGCCAATGATCGACAGTGCGCGCGATCTTGTCGTAAGATGCTTCCAATTTTTGTACCAGCTATGGGGTTCAAAAAATAGGATTGTCAAGTTTCCACCTTCCTTATCTATCTGCTAGCTTCGTGATCTACTCATATAACTCAATCGGGAAGGAGCAAAAAAAGATTTTGTGGTTCTCTATATATAGGTATCTGTCCAATCACTATTCATTTATCAGTCGCAGGTTTCTGTTCTCCTGCATCACGAATTCGTGGATCTTCCTATCCAACCAATCTCCAATCTCTTTCTTAGTTGAATTCCAGTGATACGAAATCACACATCTCTTATGTAAATTTCGGTCCCAGAAATAGAACCATTTGTTGGCTTGAAGGGGCCTGACCCAAGTTTAGTGTTAATTAAGCAAACAAATCCCTACACTTCTGGCCCTTTTGGCATCAGCCCATAGAGCATTGACCAAAGTCTCACCTGAAGCAGTATGGGGGGATGCTGGAACTAAGTTACCAGGACCTGAGATGGTTGTGATGTCAGTAAATTCCCTCTATCCCTGCCCTCGCATAAGTCACTTAGCTCTAGGGCTTACCAGACTAGCCCCTTATTTTTTCCTTTAATACCTTCGCGAAAAGGTACGCTCAACCTTTGCGCAGCCCTAATCAGAGGTTCAGGTCCTCTCATGCTACTATGGCAGTGTACCGTGCAGATTCCCAAATTAGTTTAAGTGACTTGATTATCTTATCACAATTATAGTTGACACTGCATAAACATATATTCTTAACTGCATTCAATTTTCCAATGTAATTACATTCATTCACGAATCATATAAGCATAATAAAGGAAATTCATACATAACATATCAAGATGCATCAACAGAACAAAGACACGGAAATTGCAGAATATTTCTCTTTATTTATATCTTCCAAGTGATTACAGACTCTATCCACCCCGCGCACACAATTGCAGGGGTCTGCGCACTTAGCTGCGGACTTCCACCCTAGGCCTCTGCACACTCAGCTGAAAATCCTCTACCTATGCTATGACCCAACACTTACACTTCTTACCTCAAAGTTATGACTCTCTTACATGATATTCTTGCTATTCTTCTCTTAAACTACTTAGAGCTTAGGTTTTTTATACAATCCCATGGTCCGTGGACCATGGGAAGATCTCTTACAACCGACTTTACTTTACAAAACTAAGGGAGGACAAACCTTTATGACTTATTACACCTTCACGCTCGACAACCACAAAATGCGGAGAATTTAATATTTTTTTACAAAATTTGACAAAAACATGGTCTTTTAGCCCCAAAAATGTCCTTACGGGATCCCGCTCCCAACAGTACACAATAGGATACATGCCATAGGCAGGGTCCTACTACAAATATTTTAGTACTTAGAGTGACCTTTCTAGCGAGGTATCATATGAACCAAATATAGATCATATGACCAAGTTACGACACCGGGAAATTGGCTGCCTCACTAACCCTAATGGGGCCCACAAACTCTTGGCATTCCATCTCCTAAGGTTATGGTTTTGGTTTTTTAGGGTTTTGCTTTGTTTTTAAATAATGAAAAAGCTGTTGAGCCTCATTATAAAATAGTTCAAAGGCATGTAGCCACTACATATCTTCTCAAAGATAAGCTACCATAAAACCAAGTTATTTTATTTCCATTTTGTATGTAAGCATATTCAATTCTTTGATCTTAATGAAATGAAGATTTATTTTTGCTACATATTTGTGTTTGTTTTTGTATCTGTATTATGATTTTTTCTTGCATAAGTTCGCATCACATATCACTAATGAGGATTTCAACCTAGGTGAGGAAGACAATAACCATTCCACCTAACCACTCCACATAACCTCAATTGACTATTTTTGAAAGAAATCAACCTACCTCTCAACCTAAGCATTAGAGTGAGGTTTCTAGTGTTAGGCCAATCGACGTGAATACTCACTCTAGAGCTAACAAGGCTCGAAGCCAATACAACAATATTTATCAAGGGATTATAGCTCATGATATCACTAAAAAGGATTTGAACCTAGGTGGGGAAGATAACAACAATTCTGCCTAACCACCCGAGATGTCCCCAATTAGCATATATATAATTATTTTAAATACATTTAATTATGAAAATATATCTCTTCTTATTCAAATATAAAAGGATAAAGCATTTATTTTTTTATGATTTTAAAAATCAAGTCTCTTTTAAACACAAGTTAACATTTTTATATTTTTTTATATTTGTGTGTGTGTGTGTTGGATTTAGAAGAGTTGTAACTCGAGAATAAGATTTAGAAGTTATTGGAATTCATGATAACAAAATTGATGATGTTATTTGTGAGAATTGAAATTTGGTAGGGAGGATCAAAATTATTCCTTCCACAACCCAATATAAATCTAATCTATAAGTGACACACACATAAGATTTATTATAACAAATCTCATATATGACAATTTTGGATTTAAAGATAATTGTTTTCTTTAGTAAGATCATGCCACTTATATTACTATTAGAAAGATGTATATAGATAGTTATTGCTAGTTACTGGTTTGCCACTTGGAAAAACATATCAGTAGGATAAGTTCATGTTTTTTTATTGCTAATCTCATAGGCTATTTGATTGTTTTTCAAAATGAAAAAAAGAACTAAGAAATCAACTAAACCAAAGATAATAGGCATGAAAATGACAATTCCTGATCTAGGTGGATATTGGTGGCCACCCTCCAATTCCACCTACATCACCACCATTGTTTCTTTTAGTTTTTCAGTTTCCTTAACTGTAGTATAGTTTACTATTTTTAGAAGCTTTTCATGTGCTAAACTTCTGGAGCCATTTTGAGGCCCTAAATGACGTTTTTTTGGCAATCTACTGCCAACAACTTTTGAAAAGTTGATTTTTTCGTCATAGTCCTCAAAGAGATCTTTCCAATGAGGTATCATGCATGTCAAATGGAGATAATATGACCAAGTCATGACCTCAGAAGTTGGCTACCTAACTAACCCAAGTAGGGCCCATAAAATCTTGGTGTTACATCTCCTCTAGTTAGGGTTTTGGTTGTTTAGGGTTTTCCCTTATTGTTTAATAATAAAAAGGCCCTTGAGCCTCACTGTAATGCAGTTCAGAGGCATGTAGCCACCACGTCTCTTCTCAGAGATAAGCTACCATCACAGAGCTAGCCTCATTTCCATATTGTTTGTAAGCATATTTCATTATTTGATATTAATAAAAGGAAGTGTTATTTCTATTGTATATATGTATTTATGGTTATACCTATAATTTGTTGCATTCATGTTTAAATTTCGATCAATTCCATTATAGAAACTTTGCATGAAATATATGGCTTACTTAATCATCATTTAATTGGAGAGTCGATCGATTTCGGTGATTATAGGTCATTGTCATTTTCCAAGGAAGAGAGGACAAGGTTTGCCAAATTCTTGGATAGAAACGAGAATTTCTTGTTAAGCATGTCAGTTTTATCCAATAGCTTTTCCATGTAGATTATCATTTACTACTGAGTGTTTATTTTTTCTATAAGTACCCTTTCCATAACATTTCTGATATGCCAATACAGATTGATTGTTTGCTTGTAGGAGGGAAACTAGCTCTAGAAGAGTTTCCTACATCAGGAATCTAGCCCCTAGTATCCCATTCAACCTGCCTATCAGGAATGTATCTTCTATATTGTTTGAGTCAACATCTAAAATTTCCCTTTGGATTGCTTTACCGATGATATCCTTGTACATATGGCATGGAAAATTGAGCATGGATTTGGTTAACATAGGAGGGGGATGTCTTAGTGGTGACAATGGGACCAAGAATACCTCTCCTACCTCCCCATTGATAAGTGGAGAGATGATGTCTAGCCATTACATGAGAGGAAAAAAAGGATAAAACCAAGGTGGAATACATAAATAGGGAGGAAGAGGTTGAAGTTAATGATGAGACTAAGTATAGAAATAGAGGAAAAACTAGGGTTCCCCCATAGACAACAAATGTACAATACCAACAGAGAAAGGAGAGTTAAAGTCAGTTATGGTTTATGCAAACTAGGTAGAGAGAAACCTATGTGGCAAAGAAAAATATTTATAGGCAAAAAACTTAAAATGGGGATAGTAAAACCAATCCACCCACAATCACAAACCCAAGGGAGGGGAGGAAAAACTAGAAGAAAAGAAACCAAGTCTTGAACTCAATACTGAAAACAAGAAATTAACAACTGAAACATTATTCAAAATTGAAATAACAATTATGTCAAACCTAAATTTCCTTAGCCAAGTCCATAGTGAGCTAGAGGTGACACACCTTATTTTGGTTAATTTCTAGCGAGGAACCACTCCCAACCCTTCATGGATTGGAAAATCTAATATGAAGGTAACATTGTGCCACCCTACCCTTATATCAGTGTACTCCTGCAATAACAACCTTGGAAAATATTTTGATAACCCATAGAGAGTGATCATTCTTGATGCAATAAGCAGCATCAATCAACCTATTTATAACCTTCTACACCACCCTTTATCATGATAATCATTCAATCACCCACCAATTCCCAAAATTTCCTTCAAGATGCTACTACAATCTAGATTCAGGATGAATCACCCTTCATCGAACTCCTATGTGATTGAGACCATCACTTTATCCACCTCCCATGAACTAGCCAATTTATGTTGGGTGTGTGTTATATTCTTTCCATGCATCATGGGGTTCAAGACAACTCCCCCTTTTTTTTTTACGTGGACCAATAATATTTGGGCAGACCCAAGGATGGGGGTCACACCCAAAGATGGTTTCCATACCTACCGATGGTTTTGTGCATGGCTTTTTTGCATTGTTGTTGGGCACATTTGTTTTTGCCCATGGTATTTGTAGATCCAACCAACGGATCTAGGGGAAAATCTTTGTGTATGTCTGTTTTATGTTCTCGCCATTGTATATTTTTTATGTTTTAAGAATCAACTTGCAAGTAATTTATATTCAAGGTTAAAACCTTCATTTGGTATCATATTTGCTTTAGCTTCAAGGGGATGCATTTTCTACTAAGCGGTTTTTCTCAGGCTTGTGGTAGACTTTGTTACAGTGGGAGATATATGGGATCAATTATTTTGGTGAAACAAGATGGAAAACAATGGAAAGATAGGGATCAAGAAATTCAATGGAAAAATTGTTTAGCCATGGAAGCTCAAGATGGAGGATCTATTAGTGGATAGAGATCCATGGATCACTGTAAATCTAGGTACGACACCAACAGGAATGTCAGTAAAATACTGGGAAAATTTAGATCAGAAGGAAAAGAGAATAATACTACTTTGTATCTTAGATTATGTATTATTGAATGTATCAGGGGAAGCTAAGATGAAGGCTTTGTTGGACAAGTTAGGGACTTTGTATCAATTTAAGTCTCTAGTGAAAAAATTGTTCTTGCTAAAAAAGTTGTATAACCTGAGGATGAAGGATCAAGACTTGGTGACAATGAATCTAAATGCCTTCAATATTGTGGTAAGTCAGTTGTTGTCTGTTGATATTAAAATTTTGAATGAAGATAAGTGCATCAGTTTTTTGTGTTTTCTACCATACTTGTGGGATAGTCTGGTTGTTACAATAGGTAGCAATACACCTACCTTGAAGTTTGGTGAAATAGTCTCATCCTTGTTGTCGAAGGAGATGAGATAGAAGAATATGGAGAGATAGAATGGAGATTCCTTGTCTGTGAGAGGACAGTCCCAGAACATAAACAAAAATAATTCCTTAAGTGGGAGATCTAAATCTAGAGGGAGATATAAAACTCCAAGAAAATTTGTAGAGGTAAGTTAGAAATGTGGAAAAGAAGGGCACTAGAAAAAGGAATGTAGATCTAAAAATCCTAAGAAAGGAAAAGGATCTGATGATGCTCCTTCTACAGAGCTGAAAACCACCTTAGATGAAGGCGGGGTTGTGTACTTGGCTTCCTTCAAGTACACATGTAGATCATGAGCCATTCTTGATTGACTTAGGTGCATCCTTTAACTTCACTCCCCATAGGACGTGGTTCTACGAGTATGAGAAATATGATGGTGGTGATGTCTTCCTAGGAGATGAAAGGAAGGACATAATCATAGGATGTGGAAAAGTCAAGCTAACGTTGCAAGGTGGAAGGAATAAAACAGTTCCTTGTGTTCTACAAATTTCTACATTGGCCAGAAATTTGATTTATGTAAGCAAGCTGGATGATACAGGTGTAAAAACAATGTTCAAGAAAGATACCTGCAAGATGGTTCAGAGAGAACTGTTATTGATGCAGGGATTTCATATTGGAACTTTGTATAATATTATGGGTAGAATTATTATTGATGGGTGCAACAAGTATGTGGTTCCTAAAGATGGAGCAGAAAATCTAGAGGTCTCTAGAGAAAAGTTTATGTTATGGTATCGAACACTGGGACACATTAGAAAGAAGGGTCTTTGAAAATTGCATGGTAATGGTATGGTAGAATGTATTTCTAATTTGTCTCTTGATTTTTATTTAAGTGAACATTGTGTTTACGGGAAGAAGAATTGGGTGTGCTTCCCCTTTGGTGCACAATGATGTGTTTGGACCTATGTCGGTTCCATCACTGGGTATGTTTGTGTACTATGTATAATTTATAGATGAATTCTTGAGGAATACATGGATATATTTCATTGGGAATAAATATGAAGTATTTGATAGGTTTAAAGAATTTAAGGCTCTAGTGGAAAATCAAACAAAAAAGAAGAAAAAGTTGTTGAGGACAGATAATGGTGGAGACTTCTACAAGAAGGAATTTGAAGAGTTCTGTAAGAATTGTCGTACATCACGATAGAATAATACTCCATACACACCTCAACAAAATGCAATTGTTGAAAGAATGAACATGACATTGATGGAAAAGGAAATAAGCATGCTTAGTTGCACTAGATTAAGGTAGGAATTCTAGGTAGAGGTAGTGGATATTGCATGTCACCTTTTTAAGAGGTCACCTTCATCATTGTTGGAGGATAAGACTCCACATGAGGCATGGAATGGTAAGAAGCCCTTTCTTTCACATCTTAGGGTATTTGGTTGTGATGCATATTTACATGTACCAAAGGAGAAAATAACGAAGTTGGATAGTAAATTTGAAAGGTACATATTTATTGGGTATAAGGATGGTTTAAAAGGTTATAATCTTTGGAACCTAGAAACAAGAAAGGTTATGTATAAATGAGATGTGGTGTATAGAGAGGTGAAAGATGTTATTAAACATGAATTTATACAAAGGGAACATGAGAAGATATATTTTTAACTAAAGGAGGAAGAATTAGACTCTACAACAAAATAATAATCACACGAGGAAGAGCCATGAACTCCAATTTTGAGAAGATCAATTTGAGAGAGAAGGCAACTAGAGAGGTATAATCCATCTACTTATCATACAAATTTTGTTTTACCTATTGCTAATGATGATACCAAACTTGTTAGATAGGAAGTTGATTGAGAAGATGGAAAATCTAGAAGGAGGCCATGGTTGATGAAATGAAATCCTTGTACAAAAATGAGGCTTGATATCTAGTGGAGTTGCCAGATGAAAGGAAAACCATTAGCAGGAAATGGGTGTTTAAGAGGAATATGAATGCAAGAGGAAAGGTGGAGAAATAAAACATATGGATGTGAAGAAAACATTTATTGACATGGATCTGGAAGAAGAGATCTACATGAAGAAACCATAAGGATTTGCAGTGAAGGGTAAGAAATAACTGGTATGCAGCTTTAAAATGTCTCTATATGGGTTAAAGTAGTCACCAAGGATGTCTTATAAAAAATGTGATACATATATACAGGGACTTGGATTCACAAGGAGAAAAGCATATCACTGTTTGTATTTTAAATTAATTAGTGAGCATCCTATTTATTTGGTGTTATATGTGAATGATATGTTACTGATTGGAAATGACAGAAATTATGTTGGATTTGAAGACCCAGCTATCCTCTAAATTCGACATGAAGGATATTGGTGTTGAAAAATATATTTTTTGCATGGAAATTAAACAAGATCAGGAAAAAAGGAATCTTTGGTTAAACCATAGTAAGTATGTTGAGATAATATTGCAGAGGTTTAATACACAAGATAGAAAACTCGTGAATGTTCCTATTCTTGTACATGTAAAGTTATTTGTTGAGCAGTGTCCCAAGACACAAGAAGAGGGAGAGGATATGTACTATGTTCCATATGCAAATGTAGTTGGTATCTTCATGTATGTAATGGGTTGTACCATACTAGACACTACACATGCAGTGGGAGTATTGAGTAGGTTTATGTAAAAACCAAGAAACAAGCATTAGACAATAGTAAAGTGGGTTTCAGGTATTTGTGTGGCACTAGTGATTATGGTCTATGCTATCAAGGAAGAGAAGGATTGGATAGAGTTTTGGACATACATAGATTTAATGATGTAGACTGGGCTAGATATTTGGATCGGAGATGATATACAATTGGGTATACATTTAACCTACTCAGAGGAGCAGTCAATTGGATGAGCAAGAGATAGTCTATAGTGGCACTTTCAGCTACAAAGGATGACTATACGGTAACCACTCATCCAATTAAGGAAGTAGTTTGGTTGCAGAGATTATTTTCAAGTATGGGGTTGGTACAATGAGATATAAGGATAGTTTGTGAAAACCAAAGTGCAATTTTCTTGGCAAATAATCATTCTTATCATTCAAAGATAAAGAAAATTGATGTTCATTACTTTGTGAGGGATATGGTTGAAGATAAAAAGTTCTTGCTGGTAAAGGTGGACACTCTGAAGAAAGTTGCAGATGCATTGACAATGTCTGTGAGCACTGAGAATTTTTCTTGGTGTAGAGAAATAATGGGCATTGTATCCTTGGACCAATGACTAAGCTCTCTTGTGACCCTTGGTGTGGAAAGAAAACAACAAGTTGGAGAGTTTTGGATGTGTGTTATATTATTTCCAGGCGTCATGGGGTTTGAGGCAACACTCTGATTTTTTTTTTTATGCACCCAAGGCTGGGGGGTGGGGACAAAAATGGTGCGAAAATTGACGCATGGTTTTGTGCATGGTTTTCACGCATGGTTTTTGGGCACATTTGTTTTTTTCCCATGGTATTTGTAGATCTGGTCAACAAAACTATGATTATTTTCTAATCCATGCTTAGTGGATTGGGTTTTATGAATGCTTCAACACACATATCTATATATGTGTGTGTGTGTGTGTGTGTGTGTGTGTGTGTGTGTGTTGTAACATTGAAAGGAATATAATGAAAAATCAATTTGGTATTCCGAGCTTTGGGAACCAGGGGAAAATATTTGTGTATATTTGTTTTATGTTTTTACCATTGTATATTATTCTGTTTTAAGAATTTGTTTGCAAGTAATTTCTATATAGAGTTAAAACCTTCAATTTCCCCTTCAAGTGTAATTGTATGGTGTTGCATGTGGGTTTCCATTTGGTAAGAGATTTGCCACCCCTCTTTAGTTTCCTATTGCACATTTCAATAATGTAACGATGCTCCCCTCATGTAAGCACCCACCTTGGGGATAAAATTTTAGGAGGAAATGGGGTGGAATTTGATCCACTTATCTATGCATGAGTGATGATACTATTTAATATAGTCTTTATAAGTGAAATTGCACATTTAACCACTAACTCAAGGTGTCCCTTGGATCTAGGTTAGGCCATCATGGTAATTGAACCTTTCCCAATGATGAAAAACTCCTCGTTTTTCACAATGGATCCAACCCCTTTGGGAAAATACAGTTATTAACATTCTAAAAATTAATAATTAATTTTAAATGGTTAAATAAAGCAGAGCCTCCCTGCCTTAGCAGTCACCCAGAAAAGTCTCTATCTTGACTTAGCTTACTTAGTTATCCACTACTAGATTTATTATGACTCAAATATATAGCATTCTCAATACAATACCACGGTCTACGAATCATGGGTGAGTCTCAAAACTAACCTATTTACTTATCCAAACAAGGGGCTAAGACCCCTTTGACTCCTATCCACTTGCGCACTCTGCATCCACATTTCGTGGAGACTTTACATCTTTTACAAAAATTCATACAAAACTTGGGTTAACTAACCCTAGGGACCCTATCCCAACAAGCAATACACCTTAATTATTACATACAAATCTTGTTAATCTTGATAAGTGAAATTTATCATTTTTATATTTAATTTTTTTTTTTTATAAGCTTGGAAGGACTACATATTCATCATGTCCAACATGTCACCCCTGGTGAGGAATTGAACCAGTGACTTCACATCAAGGAGTGTCTTAATAGAGCATCTTCATCATGTCCAACATACCACCCAAATAAGAGTGGGGAATTGAATAGATGACTTCACATCAAGAGTACCTTTACAAAGTACCCAAATGCAACACCCGATAGACATTATTTATATTTAATTATTATTAATATTAAGAAAAAACATTACTTCAATTTTAACTCTCATTTATATTTTTATTAAAACAATATATTTAAAAAATATAGCCACCATGATTAATGATTAAATTATTAATTATTTAAATATTTAAAGAAAAATACCCATATTTAATCAATACAAACTCAAAAAATAATCAATAAAAAACAAGTGTTTGTGAAATACTTTTATAAAATAGATTTTAATTCCATAGAAAATAACAAACCGAACTATATATTGCCCAGCATCAAAAAGGAGAAAAAATTATAATACACCACTCAAATATCTATATTCCAATTCAAATTTTAAAATATTGCACTGTACTTTGATTATATGTCGTCAATGATGGAGACAATATTGATCTACTTCCGTCTGTAATGCGAATTATGGTTAGGGTTCCCTATTGTGATTCCTTATAAATTTTCTATTTAATACAACAATAATGACAATGAGATAGGTATAGTTATGAAGTTTTTAATAAATTTTATACCAAACCAAAGTTCAGCACCAATTAAAAAATAAAAAATCATTTTAAAAAAATATTTTTTTATTTTAATATAAATTTAATACAAATTTTAGAGTAGGCGAAGATTGAAAGAGAGATAATGGCATTTCAAAACCTAGAACAAGTATTCTAAATGTTTACTATAGCAAAAAAAAATGAATCCATTAATCATTTTACCCAACAATTTCATGGAATTTTTAACTATAAATTTGTGACTTTCCAACAATATATTTCTGACTAACTTTACAGCAAAATCATGGCCAAGATTTCCACAAATCCATGCCCCCCTTCAACTGCAAATCATGGGATTTACTACAATGTTTTTGTGCCTTTAACTAACAAAATTGTGTCCCATTTTTGCTTCATTTTGGTACCATATTCTGCTATCTTTTGTAATTCCATTCTCAACAATTTCATGCCCTGAATCTTTGCCAAATAATGGATCCAATCTCTGACAACTCGTGCCCATTATTTGAGTGATTTTGGCAGAACTACTTCTTGTTTGTTTCCAGAGAAAAAAATTGACATTAAATAAATTAGATATGGCATTGTAATTTTTTTTTATTGATGAGAAATATAAAGTGTCTATATATTATTTTTCTTTTACCGTATTTTTATAATTTTAAAAGCAATAATAATAATTAAAATTCATTGTAAAATTAAGCTACCACACATTTGTAAAAGAAAATAAAGATAAAATATGTTAGGAAACTCATAATATGTAAATTCAAGTAAAGTTTATTGACAGATAAGTTTAGTATACATTTTTAAATTAATAGGTAATGGACATCGTTTTGATATTCATAATGAATTTGTGAATATAAAAAACTCATAAGCATCAAATAATCAAATTATTTAAAAAAAACACACACACATACACATATATATTAAGCTTTATAAAAAAAGTATGTTGTGTTTAAATCAGAATACTAGAGTTGTAAAAGTTTATAGTTTGAAGTTTTTCTGTTGTAATGTGTAATTATCTCAAAACATTTCCATAGAAACTCGAACCTGCAACTTCCACATATGTGAGTACAAGTGTGGCTTTTGGAGTGGAAGAGGAATTTTTAGGAGCTGTTGTAGTGTTGAAGGTGTTGGACCTGCTAAAATTCAAGGGATCTCCCCGATATGAAGTCCCAACTAGACCTTACACCGCTTGCAGTAGGAGTCTCGACAGTGGGTGATAGTGTTATGCCTTAACTGTGGAAACGCGCAGAAGGAAGTATAATAACTTTGGGTGAGGGAAAGTGTGTAACCCTGCGGAGAGTAAAGTGTGATGCATGAAGATTCCAACACATGAAAGGAAATGGAAGTGCGCCCCTTGGAACCCTGTTATAGTACAGAGCTTGAAAAGAACACAAGAGTGAAATGACATCACAAGCTAAGATGCAGAATATTCCAAAAGTTAAAATGATGAGTTAATACAATAACACACATTCAATACGATTCATACAAATGCAAACGAAATAGTTCATAAGAATATGCGTAAGTTAAATAACATACATTGCCAGTACAACAAGAATAATCCTACTATGTTAACAACATATGCATTAAAGCATGTTGGCTCTGATTTTATCATTATAAGTGAAAGTTCCATTCATACAAACACCATTGATGACCACTAGTCCCAATAGTGGAACATTACAGTCAAGTACACCAGCTCCTTCAAATACTTAGACTCGCTCTACATGAGTTATGAGGTTGTATTTATAACAAGAGGGGGTGACTCTTCAATTCCCCTTTGTGACCTTTGGACTCCTCATGACTCTTCAACTTCTTTACGAAATGACTCACTACATTACATCACAACTCTTCATATTCCAATATTGACACATGGAATTTCACATACAACATAATTACAAATAACATTACAATTTACGTTCATACCCATATAAGAGAAAATAGGTTAGACACAACTTGATAGCCTAACAATACAAAACACTATGATGCTTGTGTTTGGGAACACTCTAGATCGTCAACTCCCACTTGATGCTTCTTGGTCACGTATCGATGCCAAGCTTGGTATTATGTGATGACATCCCCAAACTTCATGATGGTGTCAGGATGGAAGTGGACTCTACCCTCCATAACATGTAGGTACAATGATTTGGAACTGGTCCTAGCTTATTTCTTGAATAGGAGGAACATGGTTCTGATCTAGATGGGACCACCAATGTAGTTCTGCATGTTCTATTTGTTCAGCTCTACATCCTCCTTGGTGACAACCTGTCTCACCTGCTCCAAGTATTCTTCAATCTCCTTGCTGACTTGGTGTTTGTGTTTAGCTTCGATGAGTGAACTAACTGATGGGATCTTATGGGTTCTCAAATTTGTGTGCAACCATATATATGAGGCCGAAATGTTTCCAATGAGCGAGGTGAGATGCTTGTTGTTTTGAATGAAAATTCAAACTCTTTCTTTCTACAACCCTTCCTGTGGATTCATATTCTTTACTTAAGTAAGTTGTGCCCCTTTGTATCGTATTATCCATTCTTGCACGACAATGATGGCAGTTTTCACATTCTTAAGGGTCTTGACAAATTCCTTACTCTATTGTTGCAAGCTATGCAAGCGGACAACTACATTATGTATGGTCATGAGCTCCTCATGGAGGTCCCGCATGGTCTCTTCAAGTGCTGATACCTCATGAAGTATGGTTGCTCTCATTTCCCCAAGTAGACCTATGTGGGAGATGCATTATGTTGCTCTGAAGAGTTGCTCTATCTCTTACCAGGAAACATGTAGATTTTATATCAATTGCTTACTCTCGACCATCAAAAACTAAGTGTTTGATCTCATTGCACCTATAAATGCCAAGTTGGCTTCAACAATGCCATTTGAATTCTTGATGGTGTCTACCACTATCACCCTTTCTCTCAAGATGCATGACCATCTGGAAAATGCTCTCTCCGTGCTTGTACATTATTCTTCTAAGGTTCATTGTATGACAAATTGTACACATTCATTACTAGATCATTATCTGGAGGAACTATGCCCCCTTCCTCGCTCGAGGTTAGCTCTGCAGCTGGAGGTGGTGGAGACTGAACTGTGACCTGTGGTGCATTTGGCATCAGGTCAACAACTTCATCCTATGGTTCCAGTTCCAACTCCATGTCTGCAACTTAAATCAAGTCTTCAATCTATTGAGAAAGCTCTTGATCCTACATTTGTTCACTCTCCCCCTCTGCGGCTAGTTGGTTTTTTTGTTTCTCTTCAACTTGAATCAGCATTGTTTCTCCTGATGTTGCACCTTTCCTTTATTCTTCTTCCTGCTTGTGCTTCTCCTCATGTTATTTCCTCCTTTGTTCCCATTCTTCCAGTAGTTCTTGTTCTACTTTTTGCGCCCTCATTTCTACTTCCTGCAAGCTCTTCTTTTTTCATTTCCTCCGCTCTGCACTCTGTATCCTTTGCTTTCTTTTGCTTTTGTTATCAAAGCTTCCTACATGAAGATTGGATCTACTTTTATCTTGCGGCTTTGTTCACCCTCTGTACTATCCACAACCTTTGTCTTCCCCTTATCTTATACCGCATTGCTGCCTTCTACTCATGCTGCTGGAATTTCTATCATGTTAGTGTTTACTTCTTTTCTATAAATAGTTGAGTGTCCGCATTCACTGAAGAGTCTACTGGTGTTTTCTCAACTACCTCCCCAGTACTTATTTCAATGGTACTTATTGAAGCAACTCTCTTTGGTGTCATGGTAACAATGATTGTTCAGAGAAAGTGCTTCACAAATGTGGTACGTGTGGGACAAAAACGACACTCATGGAAAGCAAACATTAGCTTCAGCAAATCTACCTTCAAAGCATGATTAAGAATAAAACCAGGTATATAATGGGAAGGATTATGAAATTTTCATTGGTAAGAGGAATTGGTTGCTTGTGGGAACTATGCATTGTGCAATTCTAGTAGCCAAGGATGAAGCTTTAGGCTTGGGACTATGCAATGCGTAGTCCCAGCCTGGGTAGAGGCTAGGAGAGACTAGAAGAGATTGCGCATTACACAATCTTAGTGGCCAAGATGACAGGATAAACCCTCAAACTACACAGTGTGCAGTTGGAGCCAGCCTATATTGCACACTACATAGTTCCAGAGGCCAAGCTTGTGGCTTGAACCTTAATTGCACAGTGCCCAACTAGGTAGGGAAATACTAGCCAAGGAAATCGTAGATCTGTCCAAGGGAAGTGTGAAAAACGAGCATATATAAGTGATGGTCTGAGCTTGAGTGAAGATATGACTAATTTTGAATGAATCATGATAGATCAAGTGTAGAAACTAAATGAATGGGAAGAAAATCAAATCGGTGAGGAGAGTCGCAACAACACTGACCATTAGTGCAAAAACAAAGAAACTGATGCGACACTCGTGAAAGGAAAACGATAACTTGAAACAACACTACCATTTAAAATAATTTGAAACACTAGCAACCACGAAGAGAAATAATAAAAACAACACTCACATAAGCGAAACAACAACAAGCGACAGAAAAGGCGACAAAAGTTGATAAAATCAAAGCTCACCCAAAAAAGTAACGACAACTCCACTGAAGGTTCCTTGATCTGTTTGGAAATGCTAGAGCTTCAAGATAAAATTTGAAAATGATCTATAGAGTCATTGATTAACTATATTTGATCAAATGAGGTTTTATGATGAGCATCCCTAAAATCAAGGAAAGGGTGACACTTGGTAGAAACATCTAAAAATAGCAATGTGCCTCCTTCGAGATATTAAAAATAGATCCCTACTTCCTAGGAATTCTTTTATATGGTTTATATTTTCTTATTTTCCAGGAAACTGGCCATGCACACTGTTGGGAAAGACTGCACAATTATAGGGAACTAGGCAACTTTCGGGCTATGTGCACTGTGTAGTTTATGAGCTTAGTGAGGGTTGCACAATTTATGGGCTCAATGTTGGGTTACTGTCCATGACTGCATAGTTTTTGAGCTCAAGGATGACTGGCAGTTAGGACAATGCTTCATATCATCAAGGCTACTTACCCTCAAGGATTGTGCAGTTTCTCGAGGCAAGCCCAAAATTGTTGTGAGACCCATTTGGGAGATCAACTAGTGAGAAAACATAACCAAAAATGAAAAGATGAGTCTCCATTGAAGCATGAATACCTAGATTAGTGTAGTATGAGCTCCTGTGAAAAATAATGGAGGCTCTAAAATCAAAGCATAATACAAATTTTGGAGGGTGGTTGTAGCAGCTACAACACTAGCAATGCACTAGTAGAACTCCAACTCTTTGTATGGATCTTGTCTCATGAAAAACATGTCTAACTCTTTCGGAGGTATTTTTTAGTTCTTTGATTATCATAACTTCTTCACTTATCCTGAGTTAAAGATATATTCCCTATCATTCTCTTCATCGACAACAAACATACCAAGCCAAGTCAGACTGATTTTTTTATATTGGGGATGAGGATTACATATATGTACAATTAAAAGAGATTGTCAGAGTCTTAGTTTTCATCTCTAGTGTTGCTCCACTGCCAGCAGGTCTAGACAATACCCCAACAGAGTCACTTGAGGAACAAAATAATTTCTCCACTGTCAGTGAAACTGGAAAATACCCTCACTGAGTTACTTGCTTCATCTCACTGCATAGGAAGGATTTCTCTTCTTTTTCCCTTTATTTCATTTTTCATTTTTTTCATTTTTACTTGTTCAAAGAACTATGTATAAGCAATTATTTATTTCATGAGGCAGAAGAGGGACCTCGACTTATTGAGAGTGGAAGAGGATGTCCCTTCAAGGAAGGATATTTATATATACCTCTGACATACTTGTTAAGGTTTTCCCCCTCTCCTTACTCTACTCGACTTAGTCAAAATGGGTTAACTAAAAATATAAGATCGATTGACTAGGCGATACTTGTTAAAAGTGCAAGCATTGTCATTTCACTATGACTCTCTCCAAAAGGAACATATTTTCCATCAAGGTATCATCAGCTAGAAGAAATTAAAGATTCACATAAAGAGAGGGAATAGACAAATAATGAAGCGCTAATAGCAATACAACTTCCTCTTACACTTCACCTAGATTTCCTACAATAAAAATACAGTTTCATGCAGAAACTAACCTAAAGTTGAAAAGAAAATAAACTAAAGGAAAGAGGTGAAGAAAATGAAGCAAAACAAAGTGAAGAGAATCAAATAAACAATAAAGAAAAGTAAAAATACTCCCACTGCTAACCTAAATAGAACACAGGTCACACTTACGTAAGGTGATACTTCCAATGCATCCACTGGCACATTGGATGGCCTATATAGGCAAGGGAATGCATGTCAAGAAATATATACAAACATACCAACAAAGAAATAAAGATAATTCAATGCAAACCAAAATGTTCGAAGTTTGAATTCACCCACAGAAAAGAAAAAATGGAAAGCACATAAAAGGCACTCTACAGATGTATCATCATGTCCAAACACATTGTTAGCCGAATACAAGCAAGCACAAACTTTCAAACTGTGAAGGTGAGCGAACATGAAGAAAGAAGAAAATTTTCATTTTGCAACAATGCTCGCCATGTACAACTCCTCTAATTACTAAGCGAGAGGATCATGTAATAAGGATGGAGGATCTGAAAATTGCAAGGGATATTGATTTTCAATATGTTCAATAGAGTGATGAGGAGCCTCAGTAGATTCAACACTATCTGATCGGAAGAAGAACTGGCCTAAAGACTATGAGAACTTGACATAACCATTAGCTAGGGTTGAAATGCCTTGACAACTTGGGGAATTTTCAACTCATCATAAGGTAGATCATCACAAATTGGTTGCTGTGAAAGATTAATAGTGGGAAAATTGGAATCGTGACCGAATGAATCAATGAAGAGGTCGCGGCAACTACGATCAGAAAGTTCAAGATCACAAATGGAGGCATCCTCATGATCTGATGAATCGCAAAGAGGGGAAGATGAAAAATGATGAATTTCACCCTCTAAGTATTCAGAAAGATGAGATAAGGGATTAGGAAGATCATGAGTAGAAGATTCATCCTCTCCACATCTGGATTAAATTTTTTCCATATTAAATTTTGAAGAATGAAATTTTTCCGTATCAAATCAAATTCCAACTCGAACTTTCTAATTATGTTTTGATCTACTTGTTTGATGTACAATTCAATGTAGGTTCAAGCAATGAGGTTAAATATTTTGGAGTAGGTGCTCTAACAAACAAATTCTTGTCGTAGTCGAAGATTAGAGGCAAAATATAATCGAAGAGTTGGGTTGAAGGCAAAGATTACAAGTGAAATTTAGCATTATGATATGCCAAGGTTGCAAGAAAATATTCCATTGAGTAGGAAAAGATTGTAGGACAAATATGGCATTTCAAACTATAGAACATGTATTCTAAATGTTTACTATAGCAATATTCTAGTCTGTGTATCGTGATGTGATCAACCTTTGCAAAATCCTTTATTTTCTCTCATATGATGAAATATGGAACTTAGTTTATTTTTGTTTAGTTTTTGGAGAATTTATATTTTCTTGGACAAAAGGTGGAGGATTTTTTATTTTTTCTTACTCATTGTTATAGCAAAAAAATTGAATTCATTGGTCATTTTATTCAAAAATTTCATGATATTTTTAACTATAAATTTGTGACTTTAAAACAATAAATTTCTGACCAAATTTACAGCAAAAGCATGGCCTAGATTTCTAGAAATCCAAGGCCTCCTTCAACTGCAAAAACATGGGCTTTACTACAATGATTTTGTGCCTTTAAATGGAAAAATTGTGGCCACTTTTTGCTTCATTTTGGTACCATATTCCGCTACATTTTTGTAATTCTATTATCAACAATTTCATACCCTGAATCTTCATACCCTGAATCTTTGCCAAATAATGGATCCAATCTCTGGCAACTCGTGCCCATTCTTTGAGTGATTTTTTCCGAACTATTCTAGTAGTGAATTGGTCTTCCTTCTTGTTATATCGAGAGAAAAAGATAGACTTTAAATAAATTAGATATAACAGTGTAATTTTTTTTTATGGATTATATATATATATATATACTTGCTTTTCGTTTTATTTTTAAAAAATTTTAAAAATATATAATAATTAAATCTATTGTAAAATTAAGCTAACACACATGTTTAGAAGAAAATAAAGATAAAATATGTTACGAAATTCATAATGTGTAAATTCAAGTAAAGTTTAAAATAATAATAATAATTAAAATCTATTGTAAAATTAAGCTAGCACACACATGTTTAGAAGAAAAT
>APFE030707347.1:129264-141246 GCA_000404065.3 Pinus taeda | reverse complement strand
ATAGCCATTAGAGATCCAAGTGAGAAACTTGGAGTGAAGGTTAAGCAAATAACTTGAGGGTCAGGAAGGCTTGCCATCTAGAGATAGAGGAAGTCAAGCTCTAGAGGGAGTGAGCACGCTCAAGAGGGAGTGAACAAGTTTAGAGTGTTGAATTTTGTAACTATGGTTAGTCTGCATAATTATTATGTATTTGTAAAGCATGTTCTTCATGCTATTTGTCAAAAGAAAAATGTAGAAAGACATGTTTTTCATGTCATTTGAAAAAGTAGAAAATTTGAATTTCTAGAATTGAATTTAGTAAAATCAGTCATCCTTCTAGATCAAGTCAGCCCCTTCAAATGTTCAAGTCGGCCCCACCCTAAGAGGCACCCTTTTGACAAGGGAGAAGTTTATATAAAGGTCACACTCTCCACCATTTGACAACCAATTCACATCTCTTTCTATTCGAGAAAATTCAGATAGTATGAGGCATAAATCTCTATGCTTGAAGGTCGAAATCTCTATGATCCTTGTGACAAATGAAGAATGAAGTTATGTGATGACACTTTATGGAGAAGGTCTAAATTATGAGGAAATCTAGATGGAAAGATCTTTTTTTAAGATTGAATTTGTAATCATATTGATGGACCGGATCCTTATGATGGAGACTATTCATATCTCTTTGAAAGCACTATGGAGAACAATGAATCTTTGTGTTGAAGAGGCCCAAGTTTTTTTGTAGCTAAAGCATATCAAATAAAATCTATTGATGACATATTGAATTTATTAGGAGGGACGATGGAATAGGTTTTACCTAATTATTGAATAAGATGTATCTCTGTTGAATTGAAGATTTCTCTATTGAAAAGATTGATGGGTTTTTCTGACATGTGGGTTTTCCTAGGGTAAACTACTTTGTTCTTTGTGTCATTGTCTCTTCGTGATATTTCTATTATAAATGTTAAATGGTTGATGTCTTATGTGTAATTTTTTCTTATGATTCTTGTTGACACCTAATCGTTGGGATTGGCTGAATATATGTAAAATAGTGTAAATATAAAATAAGGAGAATAGGAATAAGAAGAAACACTGGGAGGTGAAGCCCAAGAGTCTCCCCCTCCATGTATATATCCATGAGCAATATCCATGCAAAAACACAATTCACATTGTGGAGTTACCCCCTGGCCTGACATTGTATTATAACTAGGTCCCAAATTAGTTTATGTGATGTAACTCCTATTAGTTCTCTGCCATATTCTTGTCCTATAATCCTTGCCATATTTTCTGCAAGATTTTGTGCATTTATATTCCTCAAGGTTGTTGCGAATACTTATTGTGAGTAATTTTGTTTGTGAAGGCTGAGATTTTGTTTTGAATTATGTCATATGCGCTGACCATAGTCACTAGTTTTCATTTTTTTAATGTGCACTCCCAAATCGTTGCACCGGTCTAACTTGTGTACCTCAGCTCCGGTCCACTATGGTATACCCGTCCATTGTTAAACGTTGTGATACTGCCATCGAATCTCATTTTTAAATTCTTCCACACTCATCCCTAGTCCATACGCTCTTCGCTATTTTACCTCCTCCCGGTATCGCCCACTGCCTCCTTCATCCATATTCACTACAACTGTATATTAACGTTGTCATACCACAATTCCCCGATGCCCATGTCATAGTGGATGCCCTACATTACAGTGTGAACGTTGCCTCCACATTGTTATTACCATAGACACAATGCTCACACACCTCCCGAGTGTTAATACGCCACTATTACCTCCACTATACCACAGTCGTTGTTCTCACACCCCTCACCGCTCCTGAACACTATATACACCACTCTTGACCCCCTCCCATGGTATATAACACTCCCTTCGTGCATTACTATTGAGCTCCATGTTAGGGTCCTATAAATTATAGTGATCAATTGATGATTATCTAGTTATTTATTTTGGGAATCTACTGACAAAATTTAGCCTACAAATACACGAGGTCTTATAGTCTAAATTGTCTTTGTAGAAAGGTCCCTAGGAGGGCATCATTGAGATGTCATTATTTAGTTGTCAGAATCCACCCTTTCCATTTCTAAAAGATGAAATGTCCCTAAAGTTATTTCTAATAGTTTTGATTTTAAATGAGTTTTAATCTTACAAAATATATGTGTATTTTATAAAATTATTTATTTGAAATACTAAACTTAAATCTAAAACAACTTAGAAAAACCAAACTCTAAACTATGGAACCATATTTGCCTTCACGCGTGGCCATGTTTTCTCATTTCCAAGCCCCCTTCCCTCCCTAAACTACTTACTATGTACCCCCCCAAGTACCATTATTCCTATTCATTTAAATTGTGGTGGGAAAGATATAAAAGAAATATTTCATACATTTATGAAAATAGTTTATGGATGGGAGGGTGAGGTGAATGAGACTAAGGTGTAAAATTAATTTATAGGCGAAATGAATTTACAGGTGAAAGTGAAATGAATTTACAGGTGAAAGTGAAATGAATTTATAGGTGTAAGTAAGATGAATTTATAGGTGAAAGTAAAAGGAGGTTGAGTAAAAAATGAGATTTTATAGAGAAGAAAGACATGTTTTTTCTATTATGATATAAAGAGGAGAAATGCATAGAAATGGAATTTGAATAAATACTTATCCAGAGGATTTTACAAGAGTAAAAGGGAAAAGTAAAAAATTCTTTACCAATCATAGAAAAACAACACATGGTTTTTAAAATCCATGGGAAGAGAAAACAAGACATGTATTTAAAAATAAAACATGGATTTCAAAACAAGATGGTTTATTAAATAATTCAAATAAATATGTTGAAATTTTAATTATGAAATTCATTTATAGGTTTCATCAAAATATTTGGAAATACATTTAAAATTTGTTTTTTTTCCTCAAATATTTTGTGACAATAAAAAGTATTCAAAAGACGGGTGAAAGTAAAAGGAGGTTGAGTAAAAAACGAGATTTTACAGAGAAGAAAGACATGTTTTTTCTACTATGATATAAAGAGGAGAAATGCACGGAAATGGAATTTGAATAAATACTTATCTAGAGGATTTTACAGGAGTAAAAGGGAAAAATAAAAAATACTTTACCAATCATAGAAAAACAACACATGGTTTTTAATATCCATGGGAAGGCATAACAACACATGGCTTTTTAAATCCATGGGAAAACAAAGCAGGACATGGTTTTTAAAATCCATGGGAAGAGAAAACAAAGCATATATTTAAAAATAGAACATGGATTTCAAAAAAAGATGGTTTATTAAATCATTCAAATAAATATGTTCAAATTTTAATTATGAAATTCATTTATAGGTTTAATCAAAATATTTGGAAATATATTTAAAATTTGTTTTTTTTCCTCAAATATTTTGTCACAATAAAAATTATTCAAAAGATGATGAAAGACAAAAAATGATAGAAATAGAACTCAAAGGGACAACTAGTTGATACAAATGGCACCGTTAATCAGATTTGAGAGGGCAGCTAGCAGGTTCTGTGAAAATAACTTCAACCTTTCCACATTCCAAGGCATAAGATCAACATTTAAAAACCCATTTGCAAATTTGAAGGTTGAAGATTTTCTAGTAGTTCCATATTTCCTGCAGATTTCTAGTGATTAATGTTATTTTTAGATTGTTGCAAAAATTGTTAGATATTATTTTGTAATCAGTTCCTTTTTGGAATCTGACATTAGTTTAGCAGAAAGTGTATAAATATATTGCAATAAAGTTGAACAAGGTTGAAATTTGTATGAAGAAAGAATACATTTTGATGTAAGTTGGGCATGTACTGAAGTGATCAATTTCATTAATACAGAAAGTTTGTTCCAAGATCCTCATGTCAAGTAATTGGTGTTGTCTCCTCTCATGTGAAATTGTTATCTTCCCAGTTTTCCATATGTTTTTCTGTCTCTATTGTTTAAATAATATTAAGGGATGAATTTGTTTAAATACACTATGCTCTAGATTATAAACAATATCTATGTTTTCACTCTGATGTTAAATATAGAATTCATCCTAGCATGCTCTATGCTTAATTGAATCTAAACCCTTTCATCCCATTCACTCCACAAATGCTCTAAAGATCCAAAAGCTTGCCTACCTTGCCCTGTTACATTTTTTCTCTTATTTTTGTATTTGATCACCCCAAGACTCATTGACTCCATGCCCAATGGACTTTCCCTACAGTTTTCAACCAAATCTTTGAAAAAAACCAAGATCAGAACTCAATGACTAGCCTAATATCCTAAAACAACAAATCTAAATCGTATAGAGAGATCCTTCTCTGAAGCTGGAAGGGCTAGATCCCAGCTTCAAAAGTGGTTTTGTGTTACCTCTAGGTTTCTCTCCACAACCTTGGGAAATTATGGAGTGATAACACTCCATACACAGTTTAACATTTCCATACCTCGTTGGTATACCATCGACCCTCCCCACACAGGTTAATCCCTTGGCCTCCATATGTATACAGTCGACCTCCATACATATCTCCTCTTCCCATTCGACTTCCTTTATACGTCGGCCCTCCCTGCATCAAACTTTCCCATAGAACACCCTTCCCATATCAACCTTCCCCAAGTAACCACTACCCCAAATATTACCTCTATCCCATAAATATCAACTTGCATTTTTTTTGCATTCTAGCCAGCAAAACTGCATTTTTTCCACCGGAAGTACAAGTTTTTTTGTAGTAGACATTTTTAAATGCATTCATTATATCTATTGTTGGATTAGATCTCTCTAGGAAAGAGAACTATCTAAAATGGTCACAGAAGATAAAACACACTCTCATTTTTGATGAGTTGTGGAAATGAGTTTGTGTAGGAGAAGGAGATGATGAACCTGTAAAGCCTGCCTCAGATAAGGAGATCTCCTTTTGGGAAAACAAGATCAACAAGGCCTGTGAATTGATTTCAACATCTATAAATGAAGAGGTGAGTTGCCATATTTCACCATTTTCAAATGCTTTTGAAGCCTTACAGAAGTTGAAGGAACTCTATGACTCACACTCTGAACTTGAATTTGTCCAATTGATGATTAAATTGTTTAGTATTGAATTAAAAAATGATGATTCTTTTGCTTTAGCATCAGAGGTAAGATTTTATATGCATGATATAAAAACCACTGGTGTTCAAATAGACATTCCTCTCATATCTTTTGTGAAGGCACTATATCCCACTTATTCAAATTATCTTGAGTCATTGCAAGCAAGTGAAAACCTCAAGGAGATTACCTTTGACTCCCTTGAGAAGAAGTTTGATAAGAGAGAGAAGGATTATAGAAAGAAGACAACTCCTCAATATTCTGAAGAAGTTGTGTGTCTTGCACATAGGGAGAAGAATAATGCTCCAGATTTTTCTAGAGGAAGAGGTGGCCGAAGAGGAAGAGGAAGAAGAAATTTTAGAGGTGACACTTTCAAGGAGAAAAGTATGATATTCATTGCATAGGTTGAAATAGAGATGGACATGATGCATCTACATGTAAGTTGGCTTGGGAAAAAATTGAGCAGCAAAGAAATCAAAGTAAAGGTAATACCAACGACAAAGAGAAAGGTAAAGCACTTGAATCTTCACACTATGTTGTGGCACATTGCAATATTGGAGTAACTGAAGACTTGTTTAATGCTTCACTTGCTTCTTGGAAAAATGATTGGCTGCTTGATTCAGGAGGAACTTGCCCCATAACCTTTTGAAGAGATTTTTTTGAAGAATTTAATGACAATATTTATGGAGTAGTGTACTTTGTAGACAAATCAAAAATCAAGCCATCGGGGCTTGGTACAATCAGGCTCAAATTCCTGGTATTCTAGACTTGCTTCTACATTATGTTTTGTATCTCCCGGAGCTGAGGAGAAACTTGTTGTCATTGGTCCACATATGCCAGCAAGGACACTCCATTCATATGTTTGATGGAATGTTTGAGGTTAGAAAATCATCAGATCACTCACTTGTCATGATGGGGATAGAAGAAGAAAGACTTTTGAAGCTGCAAGGTAACTTTGCTTGTGCACAAAACTTCTCATACATTTCTCATTATGTTGAAGGTAAATTTACATCAAGTCTTTTATGGCATGCTATATTTGGACACCTGAACTATGACAACCTTCGCTTGTTGAAGAAAAGTGGTGGCACTGGTTTGCCTAAAATTCCTAGGAAACATAAGAAATGTGATGCTTGTATTCTAGGAAAGCATAGCAAACAGTCTTTCCATGATTCACATTCCAGAGCACATAGAAAAATTGAACTCATTCATTTAGATTTATGTGGTCCAATTCATGTTCCTTCCACAAATTGAAATAAATATATGATTACATTTATTTATGACGACACTAGAATGTGTTGGGTTTATTGATTAAAGAAAAAATATGATGTTTTTCAAACATTCAAGAACTTTCATGCATGGATTTAAAATGATGCACAATCTCATATTAACTCTATTGGCATAGATAATTGAAAAGAATACACATCAAATGAATTTTAAAACTATCTTCACCATAATGGGATCAAACATTAAACAATTGTGCCTTATAATCCCCAACATAACGAAGTAGCTGAAAGAATGAACATGACAATCTTAAATATGGTACATTCCATGATGTTTTTCAAGAATGTAAAATTAATGTTTTGGGCTAATGCAGTTCTATGTGATGTATATGTAAAGAATAGATGTCCATCTAATGCTATTAGAAACGAAACTACTTATGAAATGTGTTATGGACACATTCCTTTGGTAAAGAATCTTAGGGTCTTTGGTTCCACCTGTTATACCTTGATACCTAAGGAATGAAGAAACAAACTTGGTGCAAGGAGTTGTACCTGTATCTTCATGGGCTATTCAAATACCTCCAAATCATTCCATCTCTATGGTGAAGTTAATAAGAAGTTTATTGTATTTAGAGATGTAATCTTTTCTTGAATCTTCCAAAGATGACAATGTTGTTGAGAAACAACTTGATCGCTTAGATAGATTCATACATGCAAAATCATTTCAAGAATTTGATAATCAGATTCCACATCATGAAGGGGGGTTTCCTATATTGTATCAATTTGTGGAATCTTCTTCAAAAGCACTCTCTCCCCCACATGAAGCTCTAACCATTGATGATATTTTGAGTGATGTGATTGAAAAAATTGGGAGACTAAATCTTGCCTCAGCCCCAAATCCATCAACCGAGGAGCCCAGGCCATCTCAGAAAGGTCCTCCAAAATGGCTGACAAAGACACTTGAAAGTGTTCATTTGGACGAGGTTGGAAATACAGGAACAGGAAATTCAACCATGAAAAATGGAGGTGTTGTAGGCGATTCTAATTCACCTATTGATATGGATACTTCTTATGATTATGAGATGAAATTGTCTACATATTTTGAGCCAACTTCCTTCAAATAAGCCACTTCTCATGATGAATGGAAAGAATCGATGAAAAATGGGTATGATGGCTTGATAAACAATGAAACTTGGAAGTTGATTGATCCTCCGTTGGGAACCAAACTAATTAGCTACAAGTGGGTATACAAGAACAAGTATAAAGTTGATGGCTCACTTGAGAAGCACAAGGGTAGGTTTTTGGAAAAAGCCTTTGCACAGAAGGAAGGGGTCAATTATGAGGAGATTTTTTCCCCTAGAGAAAAATGGGCCACCATATGGACACTTTTTTCCTTGGCATCTTAGAACGGTTGGAAAGTCCATCAAATGGAAGTAAAAATTTCTTTCTTGAATGGAGATTTGAAAGAGAATGTTTTTATGTCCCATCCGAAAGGATTTGTTGTGAAGGGACAAGAACACAAGGTATGCAAGCTTTTGAAATCCTTGTATGGCCTTAAGCAAGAACCAAGAGCTTGGTATTAAAATTTAATTGAGCGTCTTTTGAAACTCAACTTCAAACATTATGATCTTGATGATGCAACTTTGTTTGTCAAGAAAGTTGGAAAAACAATTGTATATCTTGTGGTGTATGTAGATGATATTTTTATGACAGTGAACATTGAGATCTACATTGCATCCATAAATAAGTAATTAAGGAAAGGTTTTGAAATGAATGACTTGGGCTATGTTCACGATTACCTTGGTATTGAAGTAACTCAACATCTGAAGTTTATATTCCTCTCTTAGAAGAAGTACATTGGAGATTTTTTGAACAGGTTTGGCATGGATGAGTGCAATCCTTTGACTACTCCAATGGAACAGAACCTGAAGCTCACATCCATTGAAGGAAAATAATTTTAGCATGCAACAAAATATAGAAAACTTGTAGGAAGTCTCAACTACCTGACTACTACTAGACCAAAAATTTCATTTGTTATTGGAATCCTCTCTAGGATTATGCAAAATCCTTGTGAGGGACAATGATCTACTGCAAAAAGAGATCTGAAGTACTTGAAGGGAACTCAAGACTCTGGAATCAAGTATACACAGGTGGGTGACTTCAGCATTATTAGATACTCTGATTCAGACTTTGATGGAGATAAATAAATAGGGGTATCTACTTCAAGTTATTGTATGAATCTTGAACCAGGAGTTGTCTCCAGGAGGTCACATAAATAATTGGTTCTAGTAGATTCCACAACAAAGGCTGAATATGTGGTAGTAGTTGAAGTAACAAAGGAAATTGTGTAGCTCTGGAATATTCTGGAAGATTTGTAGGTGAAATGAGGGCATTCAACTCCACACATGATTGAAAACACTTCTGCAATAAATTTGGCCAAGAACCCAATGTTCCATGATTGAATGAAACATATCAGTAAAAAATGCCATATGATTCTACATCTTGTTGAGGCCATGACAATATATCTACACCATTGTTCCAAAAATGAGCAGATTATATAAGTCTTTACCAAAGCGCTTGGAAGAGAAAAGTTTGAAAGGTTTAAAATGATGCTTGGACTCACCAACATCCCTTCAGATTAAGGGGGGGAATGTTGACACCTAATCATTGGTATTGGGTGAATATATGTAAAATAGTGTAAGTATAAAATAAGGAGAATAGGAATAAGAAGAGACATTGGGAGGTGAAGCCCATGAGTCTCTCCCTCCATGTATACATCCATGAGCAATCTTAATGCAAAAACATAATTAGCCTTGTGGAGTTACCTCTTAGCTTGACTATTTTGTGTAATTTATATTTATCCTTTTCTTTCAAAATTTGACCAAGATCATTCAGAGAAAACATACATACCTTGCAATGTGAGAAACCTTCAGTAGATTTAAATATACCTTCACTAACTTTGATATTGATTGATGCAATTTCAAACTATTATGAAATTTTTTGGACTTGGTATCTTTCCTATGCCTTACTACAACAGTAATAAGACCTTTTTGTACCTCATCCTTTATCCTTCTGATAGGTGACTTAGAAATTGTTGAAAAATGATCTTTATTTTGAAATGGTCCAATTATTTTCATGGCTTAAGAGACAAGAGGAACAAAATAGGCTTTTTGAGATCCTTTCAAAAAAAATCATTGAGGCTTTTATTCTTCGATTTCTAAAACCCAACACAATGAAGGGATTACTCCAATAACATAATGATAATATCAATAGAAAATATGTATTTATTACAAATTATCTTCCAAATGTTGATAAGGCATCCTTCTGCAAAGTATCTGCCACATTTCTAACATAGTTAGATCATCAGCCTAGTGGTATTTCTAAGGACTAATTTAAGTTAGTAAGGCTTGATATTATTTCTAAGGACTAAATTATTTCAAATGATAACTACTTCAAATGATTTTAAATATTTTTCACATTATTGTACATTAATCCATCATTAAGAAATTACACAAAATACATCAACAACATAATATTTATGACAGTAGGATCCTGAAGAGATATCCTCCCAAAAAACACAAGAGTTTGCCTTGAGAAAACACACATGGGGGGGAACCTAGGAACCCTTTTGCTTAGAGAAATCATGAAGCTCAATAGAGATAAATTAGTTAAATACATGTCAAACCTTCAATATAGCTAGGTCAAACCTAGTCCATCAACCTCCTAGTTAATTCAACTGGCTACCTAATAACTTTGATATGGTCTGCTTTGGTAGGGCTTAATTTGGGCCTCATGATTTTCCCTAGAGAAGTTTAGCCCTGTTGCCTTTCTCACGGATTTCTTCCTTAGAAAAAATTTCTTGTCTCAGATAAAACTTATTGTTGGACTCAGAGAGATCTACTGGTTGACCTTAGATATAACTTCTTAGTTGGATTTAGGTAGAACTCCTTGTTGGATTTAGATTTATCCTCTTCACTAGACTCGACCTCTCCTTTTATTTCCTTACACTCATTCTTTGATGACCTCAACAAATAAAATTGATTTGCATTGAGGAGAATGAAATGATGCCCACATATAGTGATTTGAGAGGTTGAGTAGGTGCCTCTAAAATCTGGGTTGGCTTGACCAGGAGGAGGGCCAACTTGGCTACTTTGGAGGTAAAATTTAAATTTTCTCTTTTCAAAAATTGATGCAAAGAACATGTAAAATTATTTTTCTCTTTAGACAATATCATGAAGGACATGATTTAAAAAGACATAAATGATTAATATAATAATTATAAAGACTGACAATAGCTAAAAAATTCAACACTCCCTCTTACCTAGGGAGGTATTCATAATGACTATCATATGTTCTCATGTTGACAAATTTCTCAAAGAAAAGATTTAAAAAAAATCCAAATACCATAATTGGGTCAATAATCATGACACATGGTAAAAAAAAGTACCGTAATTGGGTAAAAAATTGTGACAAATAGTAAGTTGATAGCATCAACCATTTACCCTAATTTGGGTCAACACTTCATACCTATGGTACATCCTCACCATAATTCTGTTTAATGCTTCAGACACATGGAGTCCTTATGGTTCCATTAGAGACAAATCCCATAGGATCCATTTACCAAAAATACCAATCCCAATGTGTCTACTTCCGATCCAAATTATTCTTTAATAATAAGACTTATAATGCATTTCAATAACCAAAGGCGACTCTATGTCCTTCTCAAATACTACATTGAGGAAATAAATCTATGCATCAACTTGGTGCAATTTTCAAAATAATAATAATAGAAGTGTACCTCATAACTTGGTGAAAATGTCTTGTCATGATCCTCTCCTGCTTTCTAGGAGAACCTTCTCAAATCTTTCTACTTTGTTGCCATATACCACATGTTAGATCTTGTAGATCAATTTTGGAAGTTATCACTAACATCCCTTCAACATAAACCATGTATACTTCAAGTTTGTTTATCTTCCTACTCCCTCTGAGCTTAGATCTCATCTAGTACAAACCATGATCTTGGGAAAGTCCTCTTGTAACATACTTTGCTTCATTCTTCCACTTCCTTCATCTGCTATCATAGCCTTCGAATCCTTGAAAATGTACCTCAAATCATCAATATGAGGCCATGGAAGAGCAATTATGACCAACCAAATGATACAATGACAAGAGATCGACTAGTAATACAAAAATAAAGATAATAATAACAAAAGAGAAGAGACATAAGGTACTTATCTTTTGAGGATTATAGGAGAATGTTATATCCCTATTAATCGTAGCTTTCTTGCATCCATCTTGTGACTTTATCACCCTTTCCCACATCATCAACATGTTACCTTATTTCTTGGGTTTCTTCCTTTTAGTGAAAAATGTTTAGCTAGGGTTTTATCTCCAAACCCTAAGGATTTAATACCATTCAAATATTGGTATAGGGTTTAGAAACCCTAATTTTGTAATATTCATTTATTGATCCGGATCTTGGGGGGAGGCCCACCCAAGATCTTAAAAATTGAAATGGTAGAATAAAAAGAGGAGAATGCGCAATAAACAAAACCACAAAGATTTTTTTTATTAAAATGGAGAATAATTGTAAGAGCTACATTGTGGTGGACAAATTGTCCTTTTACAAAATGTGACTTGTTACTTATAGTATTTTTCAGTTACAATACCATGGGTCAATTCCATGGGTGAATGAATACCATGGGTGGATGTCACAATA